>JASDQU010013190.1:73209-107023 GCA_032191745.1 Picea mariana
GACTGATCATCAACAATATTTCTAATGCAGTTTTAATAGCCAATGCGGAGGAATCACGAAGCAATAACGCCAGAATCTCAAAAGTATCTTCATCGGGTCTAAAAACAGCTTTGAAATTCTGATCTGCAGTAAGAATTCCATGAAGAACTTGTGCCGCATGAAGCCTGGCATGGAAACCACCTTTACATAAAAACCAGCATATTGTATCTATGGATTTCTGGCTTTCAAGAGATCTTATACAGTCTTCCTTGGCCTCATGGATTGGAAGACTGGCCAATATTGCTAATGCTTCTTCCCCACACATAATCGCTAACCCATTATTGCTTCTGAACAAGGAAGAAATGAGCACTGATGGACCCCCCGATCCAGCTATGAAACTCCTGTTTTTCTCACTTTTTCTAGCCAAATCTGCAAGGTTTCTGAGATTAACCAAATTTTTAGGAGCATTTCTAATGTCCAATAACGCCTGCTCTATTTGTTTAATATTGGCCGGAGGCTCTGGAGGGCTAAAAATYCTGTCAAAACCTTGGCCTAGATTAGAAATGCACCATCCTTGAATGAGTCTCTTTAACGTGTGATTAGGRGTGAGATCCAATGTATCCAAAGCCTGCATGGTAGATGGGCATGAGAAGTGACCCTCCTGAAACCATCTTTCAATGCTCTCTCTGTCATATGAGACTCCAGTGCATAGAATCACTGGATCCTTCATCAATTCCAAGGAGATTGGGCATCTGAAGAGAGGAGGAATAGATGCAGACATGGCCTCCATATGATGGGAAAACTCTTCAGAGACAACAGAAATGAAGGACTCAGCAAAATCTTTGAGAATAACCTATAATTAGGGCTGCTACCAATGCTATATCATTGCAGAAATGGAGAGGAAAGTATCCTGAAATGGGAATGCATTTAGAGATCTCTTTAAGGTAACAGAGACCAGAAATGTCTGCACACCGCGTTGATCATGGCCGGTAGGGATGGGAAGGGAAGAATAACTTATAATGGCCTCGCCTTCAGCAGCGTTGACCTCACATAAATTGATATAATATACTTATGTTAATATTCCAGGTTGCTGAGGTAGACAGCAATGAATCCCCACTTATTTATCAACCCAAAAAATTTTATAACCTAGAAGTGATTTTTGTTTGGATAAGGTGACCATAACTGTTCGATTATCGATAAATTCTGGCAAGGTGGGTAGACCACTCGAAGGTCGCTGCAACTAGTCCATGATGCTGAGCGCATGCTTTTTATGGTTTTACTTTAAATTCCCGAATCAACATGTGGTAAATTTGATACTGCTTTTGCCCAAAAGGGAATGATTTTTATTATAAAAAAATCTTCAAAAATTGCTGGGTAATAATTCAAGTTTGACTAACTTCTTCTTGACGGATCGTGAAGCCCATCAGACCCGAAAAGAACAAAATATTGTACAACCTTTAATTAAATGGCGGTGGATCGTGAGCGGGTCCCAGCATAAACACCGACCATCTGCTTTTATCAACATCCGACTTTCCGTGTTGTCTAGGGCAATATTTACGCCGTTTGTGACGGCTGCCTTTAAATATCTGATATTCCATTGACCGAAAATCATTACTATACAGACTGCCCAACAACATGCTGTAAAATTACGAAAATATAGATTTATATAATATATTGTTAATTGGGTTTAACATTCCTTCACAGACAGCCCAACAACATAGTGCAAAAGCATATATATATATATATTGTTGACCACATGGTGTAAGCATTATATATATATATGGTTGATTGAGATTATTTTGGTGAAGTTAGCTGTGTCAAATTATGTTTTTGATATATAATCTGTTTTGATTCATTAAATATTTTTAATATAGAAATATTTTTGAATTTCAATTTTATTTATATGTTTAAATAAATATTTATAATATAATCGTCTATTTATTTTTATTGACAAATTCGATAAATTAGTGAAATTTGGATTATTTTAGTTTTTATATATATATTTTTATTATATATAAAACAATGATAAGCATCTTATTTTATTGGTGTTGGTTAACAAACTAACTACAAATATATTTCTCTATTTAGATTTTTCATTTCTCTATTGATAGCTAAGAGTTGAGAATTTAGTATGTGATACTTTAAATTTATTAAGTTATTTTAATAATATTATTATTATTAATAAATTTAATAATAATAATAATTTTATTATTTTATATTATTTATTAAGTTATTTTAATAATAATAATAATTGTAGTTCCCGAGGTGTAGGACAGTCGGTGACGGAGTGTGTTGTTAAGCCATTCCGTGATGTTAAAGTCACCGGTTCGAAACTTGCGGGGACAAAAAATCCAACCATGTTAAGGGTTGGTGCGATCCCCAGGTTAATAGCAGGTCCTACACAAATTAACAAACAAAAAAAATAATAATAATAATAATTGTATTACTTTATTTTGAGTCAAGTTTTATCAAGTTATTTTAATAATAATATTATTATTAACAAATTTAATAATAATAATAATAATTTTATTATTTTATATTATTTTATTTCGAACCAAATTTAAAATATTTAATAATTTTTTTGACCAATTTTTTTTCAATTTTCATTTTTTAATCTCTTTTTAAAAATTTACATATATTATATCTTGATATATTATATCAAGATAATATAGGTTAAAAATTGAACTGATATTGTCTCTTCAAATTATAATAAACATGTTTCAACTAACATTATAAACATATGTTTATAAAGTAGGGTAATAAAAACCATTTTTTATTACCTCAACTTGTTTACAAATATTTTTAAATAATATTAAATCTCAAATAAGAAAATGGAACAAATTTATTTTTTATATCTATATTTAAGCTAATGTTTATTAGAATAAACAGTGTTTAGTTTCTCTTATTTTCCCATTTTCTTATACAAACGATAATTATTAATTAATGTCAATTTAATAAAATTTTGTATTTTTCTCTTATTTTCCAATAGAAAAGATGAATATTAATTAATAATATTTCGAAAAAATTATATTAAATGTTTTTTCTTATAAATTGTTATTTTTCTAATATATATAAATTTTAAAATTAATAATAAAGTGGAGGTTCGCTCATTTTGTAGAGAAGAATCTCTCGACAATAATGTGGTTACTCTGAACACTTTTGAAAATCCCAACTATAAAAATCTCATTAATCATATTATTTCCCTGAGATTTTGGATGAAATCTTTGTTCTAGAAAAGCTCAGGGTTAAAATCGAAGAGTGGTTTATTTAAAGATAAGCTCTTCTCATCATTTAAACAGAGACTTTCTGTCTTGAAGATGGATCCTCAAGACAACACTGTAGCTACTCAGAACACTTCTGAAAATCCCAACCACAGAAATCTCATATCTCATTAATCAGATTATTTCCCTGTATTGTAGGGAAACTCTTGACTACCATGTTCTAGAAAAGCTCAGGGTTAAAATCAAGAGAAGAATGGCGTGTTTAAAAACAAGCTTTTCTCATCATTTAAACAGAGGCTTCTTGTCCCGAAGATGGCTCCTTATATAGATCCTAAACGTGGACAATCCATTGACAATAATGTAGCTAATCCTAATACTTCTGAAAATTCCAACTACAGAAATCTCATTAATAAGAATCCAATAAAACAGTTTTTTAGTTATGAATTTGAGAAAAAATTGATTTAAATTTAAAATAAAAGTGTAAAAATTTAAACACCTTGACCAAGTCTGAATGGCTTATATTATTAAAAATTAAATGATAATTTTAAATTAATAAAAACTTTTTATATTGCTCCGAAATTAAAATTCTCCCACTAACACCCTTTAATTAGATTAATCAGAATCCTCCCAATAACATCATTTAATTACAATATTCTTCACAATTTATATTATTAATCAATCTATACGCCTAATACAGAAAATAAAATAAATCTATGTTTGAATTTTTCTCAGACATAAAATAAATCTGTATTCGTTACTGTCATTGACAGAACAGCGTAACAATCGATATTTTGTTCATGCTTCCTGACACTTCCGATCGTAGTTCCAAGTTGTTCTTCCGGGTTCGAAACAGAATTTACTAAAACATGTAAATCCAAACAATAATATTATTAATCAATCTATACGCTCAATACATAAAATAAAATAAATCTCTGTTTGTTTTTCCTCAGACATAAAATAAATCTCTGTTTGTTCCTTCACTGAACTGTGTCATAACAATCAAATTTTTGTTAATGCTTCATAACGGTTCCGACAGTAGTTCCAAGTTGTTCGCCGTGCTTCAAAAGAGAATTTATTGAAACATGTAAATCCAAACCGTAGCTCCAAGTTGTTTGTCCAGCTTCAAACTGGATTCTATTAATGCATGTAAATCGAAAAGAAAATTTATTCGTCCATGAAGATCGAAAGAATTTGGGCGGTTTTAAATTAATGTTACGAAGATTCTTCTGATTAAAAAAATCTGGCGAAGCGTGAGTGCTGTCCAACCCAAAATGACTGTGAGGAGAATAGGAAAGAATAGCGTTCCATTGGTTGAGACTGGGTCCAGCTATCATCCATCCTTTAGTCAATCAATGCATGCATGTGCAACTGTTAAAATGGATGGTATGAATTCCGTGATCGCATTGAAGTAAGTGACGTCAAAAGCCAGTTAATTTCCCATTAAGTTTATCGAAATAGATTTTATACACTAAGGTCTTTCATCCAGGGTTCAAATTTATCTTWCCTAATAGGTATCAAGTGAAATTTTGATTACGTTCATTTGTTTTTCATGTCCGTTATTTAAGTTTTACTTCAAAATTTTGATGACGTTCATTTGTTTTTCATGTCCGTCATTTTAGTTTTACTCCAAAATTACAAGTGTTAAATTGTCTATTAGAATGGATAATCAATTAATTATTAACACTTTATGTGAACTAGTACTATGGATTAATTAAATTTCAAAGATTGAGAGTTTGAAACTAATTAAATTTTGTTTATTGTTATATTTCATCCTCCAACAAACCATTACCCAACCCCTATTCAGTGTGAGATCTAGATAGATAACACATTATAGTAAACTAAACACCTAAAATTTATGAAGGGTTGAAATTTTTTATAACAGTGAATTTTGTATCCACTTGTAAAATACGTCTAAAAAACAAAAAAAACCAGGCCTGCAAGTTCCATCTATATGATAATAAACGGAAAAACGACTGATATTTTGTATTTGTACATGGTCTTGTCACATATATAGAGATATTTTATGATGAGTGATCGCCGTCATCTGGAGTGGGAAGGGACATGGCTTCTTCGTGATTCGTCTTCTTCTAATAAGTGTAGACGGACGATTCTTCTGACCGAATTTAATGGGACTGCGAATCTGGTGGAACCGTCCAATTTTCTATCTAATATTAAAATCTAGGTCAACTTGATTGCAGAGTCTGAGAGATATTCCAAAATCAAGCACGTGTGTTGTCCTCCGCACCTCACGTTGAATGCATCCCCAGAGACAATTTTTGCCCGCCAATATCAGAGAATCCCTACTGTGTTGTCATTGTCCTGAGCTTATGTGTTTCGCATTGTTGTTCCTACTTTCAGATTCTTGCCCCATTATAAACTGTCGAATGTTGACCTTTATTAAATTCGAGGGAGAGTTGTTCCACCCGAAATTGGAGGTCGCACATGCTCCACGGTCACCATGTGGTGCGATGTTCCGTGAGTTGAATGACTGGAGATTTAGTGCTCCTCTGAAGCCAATACGAAAGTCCACGAAGATGACAAGAGGAACTGTACTCGTTAATGCTTGATACGCACTAAGCTTGTGGAAGTTAGAGATGCAGACTACAACGATTTCTGAATAGAATAGGTCATCTTTTGTCCACATTAGTTGTTTTGGTCTTGGTACACCTATCCACCGAATTTTGAGAGTGGCCTTTGACCAGGGAGATGTAGAACATGTCACGCAATTGTTTACGGAATTGTTTCTTGGTTTGAAGGAAAAACGGCCTTGTCTGACTACTCTATGAAATGGTTTTCTTTCATGGAATTGGCTATTTCTGAATGTAGAAATGGATTCGTATATTGAAAATTCTTAGATCATTTGGATTACACAGAAATAATCACTAGAATTTACAAATCTAACAATTTTTCCTCTAATTTTGATCAAATATCTCCAGAAAATATCTTCAAAAATATCACTTCATAACTACAACAAAAATAAATCCAACACCTGACAACGAAGATCTAGAAAATTGCATTTAACAGTTTTTAAAGAAAAATCAAATCCAAAATTATGTATTAAAAACCCAAATATGTGAGGAAGTCGATTCGATTGTTTCGATATCATTGTAACTAGAGAGATGTTATATGCCACTAGAAGTCACCTCCAGATTGCATCGAAGGTAAGCATAGTACCCATCAGTTTATATGTCATAGGTTGGTTTTAAAGAGGTCAAATCGGCGCAGACTTAAGACAATATCGTTTTAACTCAGAAAACAGGGACCAACATGCACAAGCACGTGAGGTATTAACTTCAGTGAGTAAGTTGAGCTTAAGTGTGAGCAGAGGGAAGACTTAGTCAAAAAGTTGAGCAAGACTGTTATGGGCATCAGGCCTTCCAACAACTCGGAGAAGACAAACACAGGCTCAAGATCACTCTTAAGCCTAAGTTCATACACTGAAACATGTCCACACAACACAGTCACAACGACACCATGATCAAACCTGCATCATGATGCAGCTACGACAACTCGACCGGATCATCCATGCTCAAGACATTCAGTGTAAGAGGGGAAAAGATAACTGAGGAAACTAATTAAAACTGGCCAAGATACTACTGTGATCAAACCTACATCACAACAACATAACTACCCTTGACTGGATCATGCATGCCCGAGTGTTCTAACACAACTCTTACAGAGAAATGAAAAGGAAACTGACTTTCATTAAACAAGAAGTCTAAAATACAGATACACAACCAGAAGAACCAGAGCTTCATCAAAACTTTACAATAGGGGAGTCTTGCTCAACCATCGACTACAACAAAATATCAAAATGAATCCTATATACTTAGAACAATTCGCCACTGCCAATAGAGGCATGCCTAAGTCATTACATTCAAAGGACATGACAACCTCGATGGAGGTGACAGAGAGTGGAAGTGGGAGACACATGTCGAGAGACGAGAGGGAGCGACAAGACAGGGGATGGGAATAGGCATGCAGAAGTGTAAGTGGAGGACAAGTGTCGGCGGGAGCAGAGGACGGTAAGGATAATTGGTAAGCGGTTTAGTGTGGGGGCGGTCTGAGTTAACGAGAATGTGCCACGATAGTTGAGGGCCTGCACTTAGAAACCACCAACTCGGACTGCCTTCTTTCATTTTTTCACTAAAATACCACTTCCTAGGGAAAACACCCCACGATCAATAATATGTGCTAACATTAGGCTCCATGGGGGATAGAGTCCTCCCTATGAGGCTCTAAGATCTTCGGTAGTTCCAGTCGCCTTCTGCATTGGGCTACGTAGTCATGCTCAACAAAACATCCTGCTAAGGATTATAGGCCGACAAATACCCTACTCTAAACGAAAGAAAAAATATGGGCTCCAAAGGAGCTTATTTATGTACATCCTAGACTAATTAATTTTTACACAATGCTAGGTGAAAGCAAACTTCTACCATAGCCACTCAAACAACTTGCAAGCTGCGAATTTGTTTACTCTGTCAATGATTGATAACAAATAATGCAACCGTGAAAACAGAACAGTTACATTCTTCAGCTTTCCTCCTAATGATGAGGTCAGGATAAAGCTGGGCAACTTCAAAACATGAAGGAAATACAACTCCATGTATTCCTTCATAGGCTCATAGGACAAGCGACAAACTCCAGAAAATTTATAACATACAGCCTTCTCTGCTACACGGCTCCTCACACATTGCTCGATTTCTCTGGCAAGCTTAGGTGGGTGAGAGGCTAATGCAGGTTGACTGACCTCAGGTGATGGATGCTCACTTACAGGCTCTAGATAGGAGATAAACTACCCCTTCTGCTTCTCCTTTTCTTCTTCATATCTCTCCCAAGGATCAAATTCATAATCATCATAAATGGGAATCGCGAGAAATCTCTGCTCTTCATCATGCTACTCAGGATGGCTGATTTTCTCATAATATTTTTCTTTAATGATTAGGGGATAAGGCTCTGTTGTATGTTCTTGGAAATCTTGCATATCCATCTCAGAATCTGATTCATAGTTGTCATACACAGGCTAGTTTCTCCCTAGGTTAGCAAACCGTGATGAGGGGATTTGCTTCTCTTCATTCGAATATACAACTATTTCTTCATTTAAATTTGAGACAACAGGTGCATCATGGGTAGAATATGGTACCTCTATGGCTATGTAATCCTCAACCTCACCATCATGAGCAGGGCTGCCAAGAACATCTGTTTCCAGAATCAGAATAGCCTCTTCATTTTCTTCGTAAGAGCGATGAGAAAAATCTGCCTTCAATTCCTCTATTCTTGCAGAAAGTGATTGTATCATCTCCATCAGCTCTGCCAAAGCATCCTCTTCCTCCTCACAACTTTCATTAGACACAGCCATATCTTGATCATGGTCTTCATATTCTTCACAAGAATTATGACAAATAAACTCAGAGGAATAAAACCTTTGACAGTGCCTATTGAAAACTGCATGAAATTCTCTTAGGAAGGAAATGCTCATAGGGTGTAAGGAATGATACCACTCATGAGCATCTCCTGCTAATGAGATCATGGACATTTTTAACAATACATCCTCATGATGTATCTCCCATTGATACATGAGTTCATGAAACTTACGAAGATGCTGAGCATGATTTTCCTCTTTGCGCTCTCTAAATATGGGCAAATAATCACCTCATTCATCCACAGTAGGGACAACATTAGGAAAACTAAGAACAACAGAAAAATTAAAAGGAGCAAACCTATGAGCCAGGATTTTTTCCATTTTAGACAAGTGGAGGCGCCAATCGATTCTTTAACTATGGAGTCGCCAACTGAAAGATATGCAGAACGAGTCTGTCTGGTCTTTGTTCACCATCAAAGATCAGATCTAATTGGTGTGTTCTCTCAGGGGCTATAGCTGTAGCCAGAGGCAACCACACTGAAACCGTGGAGTCGAGACAATGGAGTCACCATAGTGGAGTCTCTAGGTACAAATGCAATCTTCAATGGTTCTAATACTGATGCACCTTCAGAATAAGAAAATCATTGTCATTCTACCCAAGGAATTGTCTTCAATTCATTCCCTGGCAACGACGCCAGAAATTTTAGCACTAGAAGTCACCTCCGGATTGCATCGAAGGTAAGCCCAATACCCATCAGTTTATTTGTCACAGGTTGGTTTTAAAGAGGCCAAATGGGCGCAGACTCAAAACAATATCATTTTAACTCAGAAAACAGGGACCAACATGCACAAGCAGGTGAGGTCTTGATTAACTTTAGTCACTAAGTTGAGCTTAAGTGTGAGAAGAGGGAAGACTTAGTGAGTAAGATGAGTGATATTGCTATGGGCATCAGGCCTTCCAACAACTCGAAGAAGACAAAATCAGGGTCAAGATCACTCTTAAGCCTAAGTTCATACACTGAAACATGTCCACACAACACAGTCACAACGACACCATGATCAAACCTGCATCACAATGCATCTACGACAACTCGACCAGATCATCCATGCCCGAGCCATTAAGTGTAAGAGGGGGGAATATAACACAGGAAATTGATTAAAACTGGTCAAGATGCTACTGTGATCAAACCTACATCACAACAATATAACTACCCTCGACTAGATCATCCATGCTTGAGTGTTCTAACATAGCTGCTACAGAGAAATGAAAAGGAAACTAAATTTCATTAAAGAAGAAGTCTCAAATACAGATACATAACCAGAAGAACCAGAGCTTCATCAAAACTTTATAATACGGGAGCCTTGCTCAACCATCGACCATAACAAAATATCAAAGTGACTCCTATATACTCAGAAAAATTCGCCACTGCAAGCATAGGCGTGCTTGATTCATTACATTCAAAGGACATGATAGCTTCGATGGAGGTGACACAGAGTGAAAGTGGGAGACACATGTCGGGAGACGAGAGGGGGCAAGAAGATAGGGGACTGGAATAGGCATGTGGAAGCGTAAGTGGAAGACAAGTGTCAATGGGAGCAGAGGGTGGTAAGGACGAGTGGTAAGCAGTTTAGTGCGGGGGGTTTTGAGTTAAAGAGAATGCGCCATGATAGTGGTGGGGCTCGCGCTCAAAAACCACCAACTCGGACCCCCTTCTTTCATTTATTTCCCAGAATGCCACTTTCTAGGGAAAACACCCCATGATCAATAATATGTGCTAACATTCCCAACCTCATATAAGAGAAAGTGTTCATCGTTCAGATTGGTTTCTTCTTGACTAGAAGCCACTTTTATTTTTTCATTCATCTTACAGGGTAACCTTTACTCGCTTTCCATGGCGATGCATGGTCCAAAAACATTTGATGTATAAGCATAAATCTTGATTTTGATAATTAATAAGATTTATTTTAAAGTCTTTTTCATGATTCCTATGTAAAAAAGAATTTATAGGGAATTTTGAAATAGCTATATTTAAAACTCATTCCAGTAAGATGCATGGTCAAAAAGCATTTGATGTATAAGCATAAATCTTGAATTTGGTACATATAATAATATTGTTATAATATATAACAATATTTTATATGTTATAGCATATTATTATATAACATATAACAATATGTTATATAATATGTTATATGTTATAACATATTATATTGTTATATGTTATAACATACATACTACGATAGGGTGGTTGGTTATTCATATATAGCAACATATGGCAATCAAGGTCTTACTTCAAGTAGTGGCCTATACTTTACACCCAAACCAAGAATGGCAATGAGATATAAAGGTTAATGATCTAACCATAATCAAGCTTGATTACCTTAGCATCATAGACCTTTCGTAATTAATAAGATTATTTTTCATGATTCCTAAGTAAAAAGGAATCTATAGGGAATCTTGAAATAGCTATGTTTAAAACTCATTCCATAAGATGTGTTAGTCCCTAAAGTTGCATTGACTGTGAGAGGGTGCAAGCTAGGGCATGATCAATTTATGGCAAAGTGTTTTAAAGTTTCTAATGATTTGGTTTTTTGGGGTAAGGTGGTTGAAAACTGGCTCAAGAGTATAGCATAACATGAAAATCACAATCAGAACATAGCATATCCCATTGACTGGTTAAAAGGTAGTCACATAGATGAATTAGACCAATAATAAAAGAGAAGAGGAAGCTTCCAATTTGTCAACTTCACATAAATCCTTGTCTCATAATATCATAAAGAAACAAGACCATCAGCTTGATATCAAAACTTGAAAATAATTTCCACAGTAAATTTTTCATTGTATTAATTAACAATCAAGAAACAAAAGCATTGCAATCTGAATAATGAATTCAAGCATGAAGAAAGAAAACATAGTAGAAAATAGTGTCTAACCATCCATATGCCTTTGCTATTAAGTGAAAAAAAGAATAATAATGCCTTACAAGGAGTTTTCAGAATAAGTCCTTTGGATCTCCAATTTTTTGAACAGAACATAGTCTTTCCTCTGCCTATTTAAACTATTCATAAAACCTCCAGATCCTATCATCTAGTGTACTTTTAATGACTAGATCCAAATAGTATCTATCTACTAGAGAAGTTAGCTCAAACAGAGCTTTTACAATCCAAAAATAGATCATTGCTCAACAGCTTGATATTGTATGATCTTGCTAGCATTACATTTGATTCTACAAAATAGGGATTAGTTTGATCTAGTCATACAGTTCGATGTCTTTGCATTTCACAGGCCAAAAACGAGTAGACACTACCATATTTCCTGGAAAACATCAAAATTATGATTGTAGCAATCTTCATGAAACCTTGAGGATATAATCACAACAGTAGCTTTAGCATTTTTTTGTTTGAGCTTTGTGGTAAGCATGACATTGTGCCAATAGAGTCTGAAGTTTATTTCTCTGAGTTCTTTGAGCAATTCCCTTTACTCTTTTTTCTTCTTTTTGAAACCTTGAATCCTTTCTTTTTGACGAACATTCCATTGTTCTATTTGTGCCTTTTCTTTCTTCAACTGTCTCACTGTTTTCTGGAATTCCTTGATCCTTTCTTTATCAGTTCTGATTTTAACCCTGAATTCTGAGAACTCTTCAAAAGGTGCAGGCTCATTTAGATTTAATGCAACCTTGGGTTCTTTCAATTTAACTTGGTATTTAGAAACCAATCCTAGCTATGTTCTTCATCAAAACTTGTTGAATCCATGGCTTCAAGAACATCTGATATGTGATCTGAGTCTACAAGGTAATCTTTTTTATTCTCAGGAATCTCATTGATGCCTTTAGCAATTTCTTTAGCTTTTTCTAATCTAGTTGTAGCTCTCGTTACAGGTCCTGTAGATGATGAAACAATTTGTTTACCTTTGTTTACTGGTTTCTTAAGCAATGGAGTTCCTTTTGCCTTTTTCCTGGTACTTGCTTCAACATCTTCAGAGTGATCTTCTATAACTATGATGTTTTCTTCTTTGATCGATGGATTATACATGGATTTAGACTTCAACCTGTACTTGTTGGTAACCCTAGTAGAATTGCTTCTAGGTTTTCGAGACACGGACACACCTTTATCCTTTGTCCTTTTGACTGCAACGCACCTTTTACTGGTTGATGGTGATTCATGCTTGACTGTAGTTTGAGTATTAAAATCTTCATCTGAATCTTCTTCCCCTTTAATATCTTCCTCAGAAAACATTTCGATTTCTGGATCCAACTTAGGTCTTTTACCTCTTTGATTCCTCGTCACCCTGATATCAGGGATTTCTTCTTTAACAGGGGTTTCATCAATTGAAATATTTTGTTTCTGTGTAACAGTATTTTTTCCTTTTCCTTTCTTTTGTTTGTTGGACTCTGTGTTAGGATTTAAGGACTGCATGAGCCAGCTCCAGGGCTTCTATAATTCTCTCAAAGCAAACATAACTAAAGTCTTAATTAAGACTTGATGAAACAAGCTGCTCTTTGCATTGGTGGAGAGTGACTGCACTCTCTTTGACATCTTTGTCAATCTTTTGAGTAGAAAGGAAGACAGATTTAAGGGATAATCGCCATTTAGATGCATTAATATCCTAATGTGGTAGATATAGACCAATGAAAATCTACCTTTGTAGGTGATATACCTGTGGACAATGATCAGAGCAGTGTGCCATTTAGGTCTAATCCAGCTGCGAGGAACTCCCCTTCTCCAATTCATATTTTTCTTATCTGGAACAAGAATTGATTGACAAACTCTGTAACCACATGCTCTTTCTTCCACCATCTTTCTCCTCCAACCACCAATCTGCAAGCTTTAGCAATTGTCTATTGTTTCACCAGCATCAACATCTTCTCGATCTCCACCTTGTGACCATCAAAGTTCAGTGCAAACTCCATGGAGACCTGCTCATCATAACCTTGAAAAATGGTAAGGAATTCAAACCACCTGGCATCTCTGAACCTTTGAGCCCTCTGAGGATAAGCTTCGAGGAGTTCAGCACCCTCGGGTTTTAATCTGACTACTTGTTCACTCCTCTTAGGCGCCATCAAAACACAATGCTATAACTGGCACGATTCAGATTCCGAATTTGCCACCTGCAATCTGTCAGTATATAACTGTTCTTTTGAGCAAATACCTGGGCCTAAAATTCAGCAAAATCAGACATAGAATGATAGGTTCAATATAATTATCGTTGAGAATTGGACGATTTGAAATGGGTCCTTTGCGGGTACAGAGCAATCCGATCACGTAATGGTTTGAATCACAAAATGATTTCAAAGCTATTGTGGGACAGATGCGAACTCTCAAACCACGATCTGTGTCATCATAACAAAATCTAGATGATGGGTGCATATTGAGGCATGATTATATTTGCGCTACAGGAATAATGCTATTCCAGTAGCGCTATTAATGACTTAGCATAATTTGAATTCGTAAAGTTCAAACAGACATGTAAAGTGACACATCATTTAAAACCATGTCTTACAACTCCAAACTTAAATAAATTATTCAAAAAGTTGAAATGCAAACCATAACAAGCTAAAAACAATGATTAAAATCAAATGGAAGCAGATAATGAAGTGCAGGTAGGAAGGGTTTGGGATTAAGGTTTCTCACAAAATCAAAAGAAAAAATTAGAGATTAACACTAGCTCCTTCTGGGGATGGAGTTTTGATAATAAACTCCAAGAACTGCAGACCAATGCCTTTTCCTTTATCTCTGATTCACTGATCTCCCTGCCTCTGTCAGTGTTTTATTCTCAGCATAACTGTAAAAGCAATTCCATTGGGTATATGGAGTCTTTATTGAAAAGAAAACCTATTGTACTAACTTAAAACCTAATGAGTCATTAGAGAAAATAGTGCTTCAAAAACCTCCCATTCACTGGGCCGCCAAAAGTTTCTATATTATCTAAATTATGCAGGAGAAATGTGTTATTGTTCATTACCTTGGCTATTCTAAAAGGACCATACCATAGGTTATCGAACTTACCATGTTTTGCTTTATCCTCTCTCCTGGCATCCCATATTAACACCAAATCTCCCTCATTGAAAATGTCTTTCTTAGTTCCCTTATCGAATGTAGTCTTGACTTTTCTCTGGTGAGCAGCAGCTTTCTAATTCACCTGTTCTCTAACCTGCTGAACTTCAATCATCTGAAAAATTCTCCTTTGGATATCATTGGGTTCTTCTAACTCTTCTCGTAGAAACATTAAAACTAGTAGGCCCAATTGAGTTGGAAGAATAGATTTTGTCCCATATACCATCTGGAAAGGAGATGTCCCAATATACTTATTGTTGCTAATACCATCAGCCCAAAGGGAAAACTTCAACTTGGAATCCCATGATTTTTTATTTTCTGCCAGTAGTTTTTTGATAATCCTTATCAGAGTCTTATTGGAAGATTCTGCCAATCCGTTCCCTTGGGGATAGTAGGGAGTAGAATGAACCAATTTGATACTATAATTATTGCAGAATTCAATCGTGGAATTCGATTTAAAAGCCTGTGCATTATCAGTGACCAATTTTTTAGGACAACCAAACCTGGAAAAACTATATCCTTCTAGAAATTCCACGATTACCTTGTTTGTTGTATTCCGAGTCGGAATTGCTTCGATCCACTTCGTAAAATAATATGTGGCTGTAAGAATCCATCTATGTTGTCCTGAAGATGACAGATTAATCTCTCCGATGAAGTCCAATCCCCACGGCTGAAATGGTCCATGGGTTATGATTGGTTTCAGAGGAAAAGATATAAGTTTCTTCTTTCCAACAAATTTTTGACAGGGTTCACATGCCCTGACCTGAGCAAAAATATCTAAGAATAGAACTGGCCAGTAATAGCCTACCCTAAGAATCTTGAAGGCAGTAGCCTTCCAATGATGATGGCCTCTGCAGACACCATGATGCAAATCATGAGAAATTTGTTTAGATTCCTTTTCATCAACACACCTCAACAGAAAATCGTTAGGGTCTTTCCAGAATAGGGTCTGATCAACAATGCAGTACTTTACTTCTCTTAACTTTAATGATTTGAATTTTGATTTATCCAACTCTGGGGGAGATTGAAAGTTCACAAAAAAAAATATGATATCTTTGTACCATGGTGAAGAAACATACTTCTTGTTTACCTGTGAATTTGTTTCTTCAATCTGGACAGAAAAATCTTGTGTCTTGTCTGGAAGATGGTACAACCCAATTGATTTGCAATTAGATTTTGTCATTAATTTGGCAAGGCCTTGTCCTTTTATCAGCTGATTAGGCTTTATGGTGAGATCATACTCTAGGATTTTTGTTATCCATTTCCCTCTCTTTCCTTCACAATCAGGCTGAACCAATATTTCTTTGACTGAACTGCTTGGGACATAAGTTGCAATCTTATATTGAAGAACATATACTCTGAAGGATTTCAAAGCCTTTACCAAGGCATAGGCCTATTTTTCTATTATATCATACTTCAATTTAGAGTCTCTGAGGGTTTTGCTAAAGAAGGAGATGGGTTTCTCGTATCCTTGCTCATTTCTTTGCATAAGAACAACAGCTATGGTATTTTCTGATGCAAATGAAAAAATCATGAATTATTTGGAGTAATCTAGGCTAATTAGAATAGGTGCCTGAGCAATAGCCTGCTTGATCCTTTCAAAGGATTCTTTCGCTTCTGGTATCCACTTAATTTCTTCATCCTTTTTCAACATGTCAGTAATGTGCTTGATAATCTCTGCAAAGTTAGATATAAACCTCCTTAAAATATTAATTTTACCAATGAAGGACTGAATAGACTTTTTGTTTCTCGAAATGTATATTTGTTGGATAGCCTTTACTCTTTCAAAATCTATTTTAATACCTTCAGGTGAAACGATGTGTCCTAAAATATTTCCTTCCTCCATGGAAAAATGTGATTTTTTGGTATTAAGTGATATATCATACCTCCTGCACTTCTCAAAGGTCTTCTTCAAGTGTTGTAAATGTTCTTCGTCAGATGATGAAAATATAGTGATTTCATCAAGTTAAATAACCACAAACCTGTCTTTCTCCCCAATGAAAGCGATGTCCATAGCCCTTTGGAATGTGGCTCCTACAGTCATCAATCTGAAAGGCATCTTTTCATATATAAAAGTGCCCCAAGGAGTGGTAAAAGTTGTTTTCTTTTTGTCCTCTTCCATTACTAATATTTGATTGTACCCTAAGTATCCATCAAGCATAGAGATCATCTTTGTGCAGATAACTCTTTGTAAGATATAATCCATTTTTGGTAATGGATAATTGTCTTTCAAAAAGCACCTATTTAGATTCTTGAAGTGCACACAGAGCCTTATCTCTCTGTTCTTCTTCCTGACAGGTACAAGGTTGGCTACCCATTCTGAGTATCTCAGTGGCACTATGATTTTTGCTTCCAGCAACCTTTTTAGCTCTTTTTCTATTATAGGTAACAGTAAAGGATTATATTGCCTGAACTTTTGCTTAACGGGTTTTGATCCAGGTTTCAGAGGAATTTTGTGCTGAATAATTTCTGTATCAAACACTTTCAGATCTTCATAAGACTAGAAAAATATATCTGAATATTGTTTCATCAATTCAACATACACTTCTTTTTGTTTTTGTGATAGCTTTCTAGATATTTTGACCAACCTGGGGTTTGCATCCGGACTAATGTCACAGTCCACTACATCTGTTTCTTCTGTTTGGATAACATCCTTCCTGGAAACATCATTGTGATCGAACAACCTCTCTAGTGGAACCAAACATTTGGGCAGATGGTTTGTCTTCAGTTCAATGATTTTGTGGCCAGCAATAGTATCTTGAGGGACTTCTGTAGCATGTATTTCTGCTTCACCATTTTCGTCATCTTGATCTATTGAAATGCTAGAAAACTCTTCAATAGTTTTCAAAAATCTTTGAATTTCCTCATCGTCTTTAAAAACCTGCCAATGTTTTATATTATCCGATATTGAGGGTGTGTGTCTGACTTCAACTTCGAACTTCAGATTAGGAAACATTAGAGTTTTAAAGTTGCTAGCTGCAAGTGCCAAAGAGTCATCTTGCTGATTTAAATTTATGTGCACAAAAGTAATATTGAATGCCAAAAAGAAATTATCCACATAATCCCCCACCTCATTTCTATATTGTTTTAACCTTTGCTGTTTGGTTTGATATATATTCTTGATCTGGTGAATAGTAAGTTCCGAGTCTCCAAAAATAGACAGCTTATCTATACCCATATCTCTAGTAGCTTTCAAACCTAACAGCAAGGCTTCATACTCACTGATGTTATTAGTGGTGTCAAAATCAAGTTTATATGACATAGGAATAACCTCCTTGGTAGGGAAATGAAGACAATGCTAACTCCAAAACCTTCTTTAGAACATGCTCCATCAAAATACATTTTCCAAACAAAATTGTCTTTACTGTCTCCAACTGCAGTTGTTGTCTTCACTCATATGAAAAATAGAAGAACCAAGATCATCTTCTATAGCATATATAGGATGATTAGTGGGATTATTGTGATCACTTACCAAATAAGCCAATCTAACTTCTCTATATAATCTCCATTGTTCCCCACCAAAAATAGGTATGGTTGCATAGCTAAGGTCCATCTGTAGAGTACCACCTACCTTCTTGGCCTAAGATCTTGAAAGAAGCATTCCAAATTTTGGTGGTATGTCAGCCATAATAACATCTAATACCACACTTTTCATAGGTAATTGGGAAAGAGTAACAACCACATCTTTCATAACTCCAATGCATTTGACTTTCTTGGAGTCAAAAGAATATAGATCATGATATGGTCTAGTAATGTCCAACCCTAATTCTCCCATCACCACCTTAGGCATGGCATTATGTGAGGCACCAGAATCCATTAAGCAATTGTGCAATATATTGTCATGGACATTTAATGAAATGTAGAATGGTGGAGAGGCATCAATTATGTCTTCAATGTAAGGTCCAATAGTTATAGCAGGGTTTTCATCCTCTAGATTGATTGTACCTAAAAAGGTGACATGAGCTGGAGCCTGTAGAGACTTGAGGATAGTCTTTATGAAGGGTTCTGTTTTCATGAGTTCTAATAATGGCACTGAAATCTTGATTTTGTTGATTTTGTGTTCTAAACTGAAAGAAGAAACGTTTATGTCTGGTTCCTTTATGTCAACAGTACTATCCTTGGCAGGTTGTTTCAATGGTTGATCAACTTGAATCTTGAGACTTCCTTTGATAATTCTTGTTTTAATTGGAGTACTAGCCTTCTTTGTGGAAACATGTGTATCTACTTTAGGTGCATTCGAACTAGATCTGATATTTTATTTTTTCCTTTTAGGTTCCTTTTGGATGATCTAATCTTCATCCCCTTCCTCAAACTGGTTTGCAATCAACGCATCTTCATAATCCTGCTGTGTCACATGTAGAGGAGATGATTCAAAATCATTCAAATGCATTGTAGGGTCTTCTTCTGTATCATCCTCCTCCTCCTCCTCATCTACTGCATTATTCTGAAAAGGAGGCAAAACATTTTGGTCATTTTGGTTTTTTCTTTCTCTTGGTAAGATTTGAGGTGCATTGTTTGGCCTCCTGAACTGATTTGGATTTTTGTAACCACTCTCCTGTGCAGGTCTACAGGGTTGTTTTTGTTCCATATTCAACCTTGCCATTTCAGATGTCAGATTTGTTAGCATCTTAGCCATTTCATCCATCTTAGAATCAGATGTGAAGATGAAGGCAACTCTTCCTTTTGCTTTTTCCTCTCTCTATCACTTCTAGACTTCAATTTGTCTACTGCTAATATGTTTGATTCTACCTTGATAGAAGCATCTTGCATCAAGCTAAGGGTAGAAGCTCTTCTTCCCCTAAGAAACAAGGAAAATTTGGCATTGAATGCATTGGCAAAAGTGATTTTAGTTGATGTCTCTGAAGGTTTAATTTCCTTTGGAATTTTACCATACATCTGGTTGAACCTTTTGGTAAAATCAGGTATTGATTCACCTTGTTTCCTCCTTAAAGCACTGAATTCAGTAATGTAGTATAAAAAGTCTTTCTTGTCTACCTAGTGTTTAAGAAAGGCATCATCTAAGGCTATGATATCAATAATTGAATTAGGAGGCAAACTCCTGAACCGCTTTTTGCTTCCCCATTTAGACTCTACACAAATAATCTCATCCACACATCAACATGCTCTACATTGAAATTATCTGCAAAACTATAAAATGAACTCAAATGATCTTCAACAGTAACTGCTCCATATCCATTGAATCTGGGCAAGTATCTCATATAATCATTTTGTTGAAAGGCAAACATGACTTGTGGAAGAACCAAAGGGGCATACCTTGCTGCAAGTATTTCATCCATTTTGTCTGCAGCCATATTAGCTATTTTTGGTGCTTTGGGAGTAAGCAAGATTGGTGATGCTGGAGGTGAAAATGTCCCTTATGTATTACAACTTAGATGTACTGTCAATGATTCTTGATCTTTAGCAGATAAGGATTTCTTTTCTGGACTATGATCAGATAATGGACTAAGAAACAGAGGATTCTCAAAAGAAAAATAACGTGATTTAAAATCCTCAGATGAGAGAGATGCAAGAGATGATGAAGGTGTCTCTGGTTCACTTTTAATATCTGTGCTGTGACCTCTCAAAGTTTCAGTAACAAGCAAGATGTCTGAATATTCCTGTTTAATGAGTTCAGAAAGTAACTTCCACTGTTCTAGATTTAATTCTAAGATAGTTGAAGGGAATGAAATTGTAGCAGGCTCAATAACAGGTTTAATTTCACTTTCAGGATTCACCTCTTCATCTGCTTGGGTTTTGGTGATTTCATAGGATTGTCCTTGAGAACTTTCTGAAGACAATTTTCCTTTTAAGAGTGAAGACTGTCCAGAAAAAACTTTAGGTTTTCTTAGTAACTTTTCAGGATCTGGAACTGTTGCAACAGGCTCATGATCTGGATTTTTCCTAGTTACTGGTCTCTTAGTAGATGGTGAAGAATTTAGAGGAGTTTTAGGTCCTTTACCTTCTCTTTTAGGAGCCATAATTACCACAGAGGAGTCGCCAGGTGAATAATCACAGTCTTAAATAATGTCCAAAATCTTGTTCACCATCAATATCTGAATCTAATATTGTCATTTCTCCAGGGAAGATATCTTCATTTATTCGTCCCCGACAACGACGCCAAAAATGTTAGTCCCTAAAGTTGCATTGACTGTGAGAGGGTGCAATCTAGGGCATCATCAATTTATTGCAAAGTGTTTTAAAGGTTTTAATGATTTGGTTTTTTGGGGTAAGGTGGTTGAAAACTGGCTCAAGAGTATAGCATAACATGAAAATCACAATCAAAACATAGCATATCCCATTGACTGGTTAAAAGGTAGTCACATAGATGAATTAGATCAATAATAAAAGAGAGGAGGAAGCTTCCAATTTTTCAACTTCAAATAAATCCTTGTCTCATAATATCATAAAGAAACAAGACCATCAACTTGATATCAAAACTTGAAAATAATTTCCACAGTAAATTTTTCACTGTATTAATTAACAATCAAGAAACAAAAGTATTGCAATCTGAATAATGAATTCAAGCATGAAGAAAGAAAACGGAGTATAAAAGAGTGTCTAACCATCCATATGCCTTTGTTATTAAGTGTCAAATATAATAATAATTCCTTACAAGGAGTTTTTAGAATAAGTCCTTTGGATCTCCAATTTTTTGACCAGAACACAGTCTTTCCTCTACCTATTTAAAGTATCCATAAAACCTCCAAATCCTATCATCTAGTGTACTTTTAATGACTAGATCTGAATAGTATCTATATACTAGGGAAGTTAGCTCAAAAAGAGCTTTTACAATCCAAAAATAGATCATTGCTCAACAACTTGATATTTTATGATCTTGCCAGCATTACATTTGATTCTACAAAACAGGGATTAGTTTGATCTAGTCATACAGTTTGAGGTCTTTGCATTTCATAGGCCAAAAATGAGTAGACATTGCCATATTTCCTAGAAAACATAAAAATTATGATTGTAGCAATCTTCATGAAACCTTTAGGATATAATCACAGCAGTAGCTTTAGCATTTTTCTATTTGAGCTTTGTGGTAAGCACGACATTGTGCCAATAGAGTCTGAAGTTTATTTCTGTGAGTTCTTTGAGCAAATCCCTTTTCTCTTTTTTCTTCTTTTTGAAACCTTGAATCCTTTCTTGCTGACGAGCATTCCATTGTTCTATTTGTGCCTTTTCTTTCTTCAACTGTCTCATTGTTTTCTGGAATTCCTTGATCCTTTCTTTATTAGTTCTGATTTTAACCCTGAATTATGAGAACTCTTCAAAGGGTTCAAGCTCATTCAGATTTAAGGCAACCTTGGGTTCTTTCGATTTAACTTGGTATTTAGAAACCAATCCTTAGATATGTTCTTCATCATAACTTGTTGAATCCATGGCTTCAGGCACATATGATATGTGATCTGAGTCTACAAGGTAATCCTTTCTATTCTCAGGAATCTCGCTGATACCTTTAGCAATTTCTTTGTCGTTTTCTAATCTTGTTGTAGCTCTCGTTACAGGTCCTATAGATGATGAAACAATTTTCTTACCTTTGTTTACTAGTTTCTTAAGCAATGGAGTTCCTTTTGGATTTTTCCTGGTACCTGCTTCAGCATCTTCAGAGTGATATTCTATAACTATGACGTATTCTTCTTTGATCAATGGATTATACATGGCTTTAGAATTCAACCTGTACTTGTTGGTAACCCTAGTAGAATTCCTTCTAGGTTTTTAAGATGCAGACACACCTTTATCCTTTGTCCTTTTGACTGCATCACCCCTTTTACTGGTTGATGGCGATTCGTGCTTGACTGTAGTTTGAGTATTAAAATATTCATCTGAATCTTCTTCCCCTTTAACATCTTCCTCAGAAAACATTTCGATTTCTGGATCCAACATAGGTCTTTTACCTCTGCTATTCCTCGTCACCTTGATATCAGACATTTCTTCTTTAACAGGGGTTTCATCAATTGAAATATTTTGTTTTTGTGTAACAGTACTTTTTCCTTTGCCTTTCTTCTGTTTGTTGGAATCTGTGTTAGGATTTAAGGATTGCATGAGCCAGCTCCAGGGATTCTGTAATTCTCTCAAAGCAGACATAACTAAAGTCTTGATTAAGACTTGATGAAACATGCTACTCTTTGCATTGGTGGAGAGTGACTGCACTCTCTTTGACATCTTTGTCAAGCTTTTGAATAGAAAGTAACACAGATTTAAGGGATAATCGCCATTTAGATGCATTAATATCCTAATGTGGTAGATATAGACTAGTGAAAATCTACCTTCGCAGGTGATATACCTGTGGATAACAATTAGAGTAGCATGCCATTCAGGTCTAATCCATCTATGAGGAACTCCCCTTCTCCAATTCAGATTTTTCTTATCTGGAAGCAAGAATTGATTGACAAATTCTGTAACCACATGCTCTTTCTTCCACCATCTTTCTCCTCCAACCACCAATCTGCAAGCTTTAGCAATTGTCTGTTCTGTCACCAGCATCAAAATATTCGTGATCTCCACCTCGTGACCATCAAAGTTCAGTGCAAGCTCCATGGAGACCTGCTCGTCATAACCTTGAAAAGTGGTAAGGAATTCAAACCACCTAGCATATCTGAACCTTTGAGCCATCTGAGGATAAGCTTCGAGGAGTTCATCACGCTCGGGTTCTAATCTGACTACTTGTCCACTCCTCTTAGGTGCCATCAAGACACAATGCTATAACTAGCAGGATTCGAATTCTGAATTTGCCACCTGCAATCTGTTAGTATATAACTATTCTTCTGAGCAAATACCTGGGCCTAAAATTGAGCAAAATCAGACATAGAATGATAGGTTCAATATAATGATCATTGAGAATTGGATGATTTGAAATGGGTCCTTTGCGGGTACAGAGAAATCTGATCATGTAACGGTTTGAATCACAAAATGATTCCAAAGCTATTGTGGGACACATGCGAAGTCTCAAACCACGATCTGTGTCATCATAACGAAATCTGGGTGACGGACGCATATTAAGGCATGATTATCTTTGCGCTACGGGAATAATGCTATTCCAGTAGCTCTATTAATGACTTAGCATAATTTGAATTTGTAAAGTTCAAACAAACATATAAAGTGACACATCATTTAAAACCATGTCTTACAACTCCAAACTTAAATAAGTTATTCAAAAAGATGAAATGCAAACCATAACAAGCTAAAAACAATGATTAAAATCAAATGGAAGGAGATAATGAAGTGCGGGTAGGAAGGGTTTGGGATTAGGGTTTCTCACAAAATCAAAAACAAAAATTAGAGACTAACAAGATGCATGGTCAAAAAGCATTTGATGTATAAGCATAAATCTTGATTTTGGTAACTAATAAGATGATTTTTCATGATTCCTAAGTACAAAGAAATCTATAGGGAATCTTGAAATATCCTGGCTATGTTTAAAACTCATTCAACGTACATAATTTTGGCTTAGTCAATCTTTCTAAAGACTCCTCTAAAAATGTGGAGAGTAGAGAAAACCAATGAAAATACTATTTTTTGAGATCTTATAACTTTTAGTTCAAAATATTTTGGAGGACATTTGAAGTGTAGAGGGATGCACCATCTATAACACTAAAACCATATGTCTTCATACGTTATCATGGATGTTGTTAAGAGATAGGGTACATGCATATATCTAGGCCATGTAAGCTTAATTTGCATTTCTTTGTTAAGATAATAGATTTGTAATGTTTTGCTACAACACCATTTTTTGGTTTGGGATTGAAAACGTGACCATATGGTAAATCCAAGTATGTGTTTTCTTATAATTCTAGGAAAAACATAGAAAACGTTTGAAATTGTTTCTTTGGAGCTCCATAGCCTCACTATGGAGATTGTTTTTGGAAATTCGAACATGGAGTTCTAGTCATCATTATACACCTTTGGATTATAGAAAGCATTTGTTTATGAGAGTTAGGACCGCATTTTCTAAGGCACGTTATCTTGTTCGAAGTAGTTTCTTTTTTAATCAAAATTCCCTTCGGAATGATAACATTCGATTAAAGTTGGAGCACGCCTTGGGAATAACACATCACCCCTAAAATTAGAGTTTTTTTAAATTATTGATATTGTTATTTGCTTCTTCTTTTTTTCCCAAATTCACAATTTTCATCATATTATATATTTTTAATTAATTTATGATACTATACATTTTAAATAAGTTTTAAAATATTATTTTTAATTAATTTATGATATTATATATTTTATATATTTTTAATTAATTTATGATACTATACATTTTAAATAAGTTTTAAAATATTATTTTTTAATTAATTTATGATATTATATATTTTAAATAAGTTTTAAAATATTAATTTTTAATTAATTTATGATATTATATATTTTAAATAAGTTTTAAAATATTACTTTTAACATTTTTAAAGTTTTAATTCAATGCGTCTCTATACCAAAATATTCTAACATTTTAAAAGATTTAATTCAATGCGTCTCTAATAATTATACCAAAATATTCTAACATTTAACAAAAATAAATAAAAATAATTAATACTTTTAATGAAAAAATATACATGTGAAAATTGTTTGTTTAAAATTTCATGTTAGATAAAGTATTTTATGTTTATAACTAATTTTTTTTTGTATATTTTATAATTTCATTTTAAAAAAGACAATATTTTAATTTTATTTTGCATGAAGTAATTATTTACATATAACTAAAGATGTGAAAAAATAAATCTAATATTTTGATAAAGAACATATTAGAAAGATTAATCATGAAACAATGATATATAGATAATTATTATTCATTTAAAATTTAAAGTTTTAAAATAGTATAAATATAACTCATCAATAATATGTTAAATTGAGGATTTGTTTTTAAGAACAACTTAAAACAATCAATAATATTTAATAAGTGGAATTCATCATTTTTAACATGTACATCTTTTGCACTTGCATTGGATCTTCTTTGTCTTAAATTGTTCAAAGTGGTCTTTTCCAAACAACCCTCTCAATGGTGGTTGGGGATCCTATATATTTTTTACCACATGTGTTGTACTAAAATCTCTTTTCTTCACACGCACTTATTTCATTTTTTAATACACTCTATGAACATTGGGCATAATGTGTAAGAATGTGGTAAGTTTGATAAGGGAATTACCTTTTGATTATATTGGAATTAATATACAATAATAATACTAATATAATAATAGCATACACCTAGTGTATAACTTTCTATAAGCACCATGGAAATAATGAACCAATGATTCAAGAAGTAGGGTGAATTGAGAAAATAATATTTTATTGTTTTTGACAAGTGTGTGTTTCCCAAGAACTTCCACATTCCTATCTTATGTGACCCCTATATTATTTTCCGAAGCTTCATGGGAGGGTGCATGCTCTCCATGCAAGTGTTTTGTTCATGCAATCCTTGGGGAGGGATATTCTCCGAACCTTTGGTAGTCAATAATTCATTCTCTAATTCATGTTTTAATGCTCATACTATAGTTTTCCAAGGTAGGTATGCTTCCATGGTTTTCTTCCATGAATGAATATGGAAACCATGACCAAGTTCATGAGTAATTACTAAGAAAAATTGGAATTTAAGTTATAGTTGAGATTTCCTAGTTCAATAGTAGAGATTTCTTAGCTAGCATGTACTAGAGAACTAGAGGGAAGGGGGATAGCCTGAGGGAGTGTTTAGTAGAGAAGGGAATCCCCTTCCTTGTGTTGTCTAGACTAAGGGGGGAAGAGAGGTGGGTGTGTTGGTTATTGTAGTAAGGATATTCTAAATTGTTATCCATGTTGGTTATGATATATATAAATTGGGTTAAGCGAGAAGAACCATAGCCATAGGTAGTAAATTTGTCATTGTTTTTTCAATGCTTGGCACAGAGGTGGAACTTATATGTGATGGTGCCCATGGATGAGAGAAAATATGTTCTCATGGAGCTATTTTCCTTAGTGCAACCACTAAAATAGATAACTAGTTTCGTTGTATTACTTATATGGTCATAATTTATGTTTTTGTATATGTCGTATTATTATTTGTTGAAGATTAATTCTTGTGTTATTGTTGTATTTGATGAAGATGTGATTAATTGGGAAGAATGCAAGTCAACAATTTAGCATTGTTTTAGAATGCATCCCAAATTGTCTAGGAGATACTCAAATACAAATTTTAAGGCTATTACTGCCATCATTTTGTAATATAGAAGGCACAATTTGTCCTATATTTTGTCAATTAAATTTTAGATGTGTGAAAAGAATGTAATTGGATTTGCGGTTACCATAGAAGATACCATAATCATGGCGGAAATGTAATATTTTTTTATGTGAGTAATCAATATGTGTGTTTTTGTCTTTTTCCATATATCAACTTTTAATCTTACATGTACTAGAAAAAAATATAAATTATAGGCTTGAATGGTCGATCCTGTGCATGGGTAGCAAGCAATTTTTTAATATACAATGTTATTTTTACCTCTAAATTCTATACAAGATTGTGGATTAGTGCTCAAGATGGGAAAATTGGGATGTTACAATGGTACCAAAGCTCAATTCAATTCACTTGCTTGTAATGGTTCCACTTATGTTTGAATCAATAGCATAATTGTGTTTTTAATGAGTACCCCATCACCTCAGCAAGAGTACATAGCAAATTGGGTATGTTACACATTTCATCTAGAAGATATTTAAGATCATTAATTTGGTGCTTAAGAAAATCACATTATAGTGTATCATTTTCAATAGATATGTAATGTCTTCCCTTTAGTAAGAAGCATGCTAATATTGTACCAAATAACCAAATAGTGAAAAATAAATAAGTAAAATAGAATAAACAAACATAGATTAATAATGAACAAACATTGAAGTTCACTTTCATTTTGTTTATATCATTAATCTCACTTAAACCCGAGAACAAATCCAAAACTAAATTGTCTTCACTTGAAAATGTATCTATACCTGTATTGATTAGTTCTTGTGGGTTTTGATAAATGTTTTCAATCTCTCCATTTCAACAATTTTCCTATGTTAGTTTTCTAACCACACCATTATGAGTAAATAATTGACTATTTTTTGCTCCATTTTTTTCATTAATAAGAATAGGATCATAGAAATATTCTTTTTCCTAACATGCAAGATGTATGCTTTCAATATCTCTCAAGTGGTATGGCCTTTTAATTTGATATTTCTCTTAGCCTTTTATGTGTCTATAAATCTTGTTCACATTCAATTGTAATTTATAATCATTATCAACCAACTTTTCCCTCCTCAATCATTGTCAAATGGTATTTTATCATGTTTTGATAACACTCTTTTCTAGATTAGTCCTTGGCATTATGATTTCTGTGATACCCAACAATTTTAATTATTATATTAAAAGCTAAGACTTCTTCTTTATCAAGACCAACAACATGATATCTCACCCTTTTATAATTTAAAGGAGTTCCATCTGAATAAACAACATGCTCATGAGAATTAGAAATGCAAACATCCTTAGGCATGTTGCTTTTGCATTTCTCTTGTTTCTTCTTATTTTAAATAGTAGTGGAGATATAAGTGGCACCAATATGAACATCATCCTAACTTTTCATCGCTAAAGGTTTAAATTCTACCTTTCTAGCCTTATTAGGTCACTAGGTTTCCTTTGTTCTATGTTGTTTATCTATATCTCCCCTCGTACTTAGAAAATCCCATGCTCCTCATTTCTTTTTTCTTACTTCTTGTGCCTTTTTCCATATGAAAGGAACTAATGGAATCCATGACCTTCTCCTATGTAAACTAAAATTCCCATAACATACATGAAAGTGGCATAGAAAAGTCATGTAATATATATATATATGTGTGTGTGTGTGTGTGTGTGTGTGTGTGTGTGTTAGAAATAATATCACAATACTTTAGTAGTATATAATAGTATGTTAGAATATTGTTAATGTTGTTTTGACCATTTGACTATGGTTTATTGTGTTTAACCATCATTAATCATGGTTATCCACATTTGGTTACCATGATTGACTATGGTCGGCTATGATTGATTATGGTTGAATTTGCTTGACCATGTTTAATTATGGTTAGTTATAGTTGGTTATGTTCGACTGCGATTAACCATGTTTGACTATGGAAAATTATGGTTGACCATGATTGAGGGTGTTGACTATAGTTGAACGTGATTGACTGTTGCTAATGATGATTGATTAATGTTAATTAGAGTAGAGCATTTAGACATGGATTGACCATGGTTCACTATGGTTGACCAAAAGTGACTATGTTTGACTATGATTGACCATGTTTCATTACGATTGACAATAATTGAAGAGGTTATCTTCAATATTCAATTACAAATTGCAATATGAAGAAGTTGTTTTTAGTATTATGTCCAATATAATGTTATCGTTAACTTCAATATTATGTCATATTGTAACATTAAAAGGACAAGTTCAATTTTCTATAATATTACATTGCAAAATTAAAATGTTAAATTCAATAATGTGTCAATATTATCAATTCCACTTGTTTACAACAGTCATAGACAAGAATATATATTTTTCATACCTATTCTATAGAAATAATTATTTTAATAAGAGGATTCCAAATTCACAATTGTAGTCAAGGTTAAATCCATACATATTTATGATGATGATGATGATGATGATGACGATGATGGTTAATGTCCATTTATACCAAATTTGGGGACGTCAAAGGGACCCTTCAAATTCATATTTTCTTTGCCTTTCTTTCATATGATCTCATAATCACATCCAAAGAGCTTATTTATCCATTTTTGTTGCTATGGAGAGGACGGTTGTTGCTTGAGAAAATACTTGAGGCTTTGATGATTTGTCTTAATTTGGAAGCATTGTCCCAAGAGATAAGGGCACCAAAGATATACTGCATGCATAGTAGCCAACATTTCCTTTTCATAGATTGATTGACCCAAATGGCGATCTGACAATTGTTTGCTGGTAAAGGCCAAAGATCTTCCCTGTTGCATAAGGACCACTCCAGTTCCTCTCCCGAAGGGATCACATTCTATGACAAAGGTCTTTGTGAAATTAGGAAGGGCCAAGCATAGACTAGTGCGCATAGCCTCCTTCAATGCTTGAAAGGCCTGATCAGTTGCAGGAGTCCAAGTGAAAGAATTCTTTTTAAGTAGAGCAGTGAGAGGCATCACAATCTTTCCATAATTCTAAACAAACTTACGATAATATCCTATTAAAACCACAAAACCACACAATATTTTGATAGTCTTGGGGTGAGGCCAATCTTGCATGGCTTCAATCTTCTTAAGATCCACCTGGACACCAACCTTGCCAACAATATGACCCAAGTACTCAACTTCTGAGGAGCCAAAGGCACATTTAGAGTGTTTGAGGAAAATTTGATGCTGAGAGAGTAGATGAAGAAATCGATCCACATGGGAATGATGGGATTGCTAAGTTTTATTGTAGATGAGAATATCATGAAAGAAAGCTAAGACAAAATGATAGATAAAAGGACGGAAGAAATGATTCACGAGGCTTTGGAAGGTGGAGGGGGGATTACATAGGCCAAATGGCATGAACAAGAAGTTATAGTGAACAGAACTGGTGATAGCCTAAACACAGATCGACTTTGGTGAAATACTGAGCACCACTCAACTCATCCAAGAGATCATTAATGACAAGAATGAGAAACTTTTCCTTGATGGTTAGTTTATTGAGGGAACGAAAGTCAGGACACATGCGCCAAGTACCTTCTTTCTTAAGTACCATGACCATAGGAGAAGAATAAGGGCTGATACTAGGGTGGATAACACCTGCTTGGAGCAATTCCTGCATGATTTTCTCAATTTCATTCTTTCGGGAAAAGGGATGACGATAAGGTAGAAAATTGGGAGGAAGACCACCAGGAATGATGTATATTGATGTCGGTGGCCTCCCACCTATTCCAACTTGTTCATTTTGGTAGTTTTTTAGTTTGGCACTTTTTTTTTTAGTTTTTGGGTCCCTAACTTGCGGGGCTGTTTTGAGGCCCTAAACAACATTTTTAGGGTTCGCCACAGTCGAAAATGACCTTTTGTAGATGGTAGAATAATGTTTACTCTTAGGATAGACCTTTCCAATGGGCTATTGTGCACCTAAAACAAAGATCGTATGCAAAAGTTACGACCTCGGGAAGTTGATGTACTAACTTACCCAAACGGGGTCCACATGACTTTTGGCGCTTCATCTCTTAGGGTTAGGTTTTTGGATGTCTAGGGTTTTTGACATTCTTATTTTTAAAAAGGTCTTCAGAGCCTCATTATAATCATCTTCTTGTGAATGAGTGCAACTGTCACATCTCTTCTCACAGATAAGCCACCACTGTTCCAACAAGATTTTTTTCTGCTGCATTTTATAGAAAACCAGTTTTATTGTATCTCTGTTATTATGTGTTAAGCATCTTTTAATAATCTGTATTCATTTCGTTCTTATCATAAAATACGGATCAAGGAACAAGGGGTATGGAATGATCATGAACACCACAAGAAGGGGAAAGTCCTCGAGGAGTGGAAAAAGCATCTTGGTGTTTGAAGAGAATATCTTGGAGGCTAGGATGCACATAGGGTGTCTCAATTGCGTGAATAGAATGAAGTTGAGAAAAAATACCAGAGTGGCATTTCTTGAGGAGTTTTTCCATGTGATGAGAACTGATGATCTCAGGAGAACCAACTGTGAGACCTTGGAAGTGATACCTTTGTCCCTCCTGTTGGAATTTAATGGTTAATTCCTTAAAATCCATAAGAATGGAACCAAAAGTGTGTAATAATTCAACACCTAGAACAATGTCACACCCTCCCATTTCGATGGAAAACATATGAGATTACAAGTGGTAATTTCTAATATGAAGACGTGAATTTTCACAACACCCACCACATTTCATGGAACCACCATTGGCTATAATGATTTGAAAGTTATTGAAAATACAGATATAGAAATTGGTTTCCTGGTCAATGCGACAATGGATAAAATTGTGGGTTCTACCACTGTCAACCAGGATGATGACCTTCCTATTCTTAATATAGCTAATGAGCTTGAGGGTTTGGGGAGCAGAGAAACCAATGAGAGCATGCAGGGAAATGAGTGTTCAACTTTAGGTGGGTTAGTGTAAGTTTTAAACCTGCGAAGTAAAGAAATGCATATAGATTCTTAAGCAATACAAAAATTAATCAATCGCTCATACAAAGAGTACACAAAGATTTTATATCGGAAACCCTCAACTGGGAAAACCTTTCTTATATTCATTATATCGAATTTCACCATTCACCATACAATATATACAATGTTTTTAGGTATTCCATAGATACCAAAACCCTAATCCCTTAATCCGGGATTAATTTACAAATCCGCTAAAAATAGCAAAAATCGCCCCAAAAATTTTTTCGAGGTGCTATCCCAGGATACTGCCCGTTGCCGAACGTTGCACGTAACCAGTGGGGGGGCATACTTGCCCCCCCCCTGGGACCCCCCTAGGAAAGCGCCCAGTGCACACGACAAAGCTCTAGTGGTAGGGATTGTTAGACGCAATTGTCGTACCTGACGCGCCCACACACACACCCATGCAAAGAATATAACACATACCCAACAGTTAGCGGGCTCTGGGGTATAATTGGGAATGGGGGGATCTTCAACAATTGGAACTGTCACATCTTCTTCATGAACATCTTTGGAAATGGCCATAAAAATATTTTGTTCCTTACAGTTGTTCCCTAGAAAATATTTTTCATCACAATTATAGTAAAGACCCTTCAATTGGCATTCGACCATTTCAACCCTAGTTAATTTATGGACCTTGAGGGGGGTGACAGGGGGGTTAGGATTAGTGGGGAGAGGGAAAGGAACAAAAGAGGGGTTTTTTTTTTCTGGGAAAAAACAACTTGTTGGGATTCTTTAGTATGTTTAGTAGCTTCCAACCAAGTACGAGGGCGAGCCATGAGAACCTGGGATCAGATTTCATCCTTTATGCAACTAATAAAACATTCACGGAAGAAAGCATATGACATGCCCTCGGATCAAAAGGCCAAATGCTTAAAAGAAGATATAAATTCTTCGACTATGCCTGACTGTTTCAACTTGCTGAAATGACTGAGATAGTGGGTATCAGTGTCAAAGTGATCATAGATCTCAACAATAAACTAGGTCAAGGAAATATACCCTTGACGTGAATTTTTACGCCATTTCCATCATTGCCATCATTCAAGATCTAGATAGAGGACATCATAGCGATGTTTTCCCAATTCAAAAGTAATACCATGCAAAGAAAAATAATGCTCCATTTGAGTAACCCAACCCGTAGGATCGGAGCCATCAAAATTATTGACCTTGACACAGGGAAGACGGGGGTCACACCATGGATGATTTTAGGGGCTAAGTTTTTCTCATGGGCTAATTTTCCATGGTTTTTCCAAAAACGAGATTCTCTATTTTAAAAATGATTCACCCAAATTCTATAGGATAATATTATTTTACCTTAAAAATCGTCAAAAATTTATAAAAAACTATATAAAATCCTTATAAGTTTGAATATTTTTACAAAAATATCGCCAAACATTTATAGTTGACATATGAAGGATTAGTAATATTCGCCAAGGTTTCTACATTTTAAAACAAATTTCCTTCCTTAAAATCATCCCTAGGTCACACTGAAAGGATTTGGATTGAAAATGCAGAGAATGAGAGGATTCAACAACATCGGGTTGGTCCGAGGAGGAAGGAACCAAAGAGAGGTTCGACAACTAGTTGACAATAGACTAGAGGGTCTTAAATTGGTTCATGAATTTGGCATCCATGGTGTCAAATTTATGCTCAACGTGGGTTTCTAATTGTACAAGGTGGGAATTGGTAGAGGAAATTTTAGAGGTCTCTTGATTGATGGAATCTTGTAGGTCTTGGTTGCGAGTGGTGGCCATTTGGAGAGGGGAAGTGCAGTTAAGTAAAAATTGGTGGGTGGGACCAAAAAAAGGACTTATAAGTGATAGGTACCATGACTATCAGGGAAAGAAGAGAAATAGAATGGAATAGGTGGAAAAATGGGGAAGTTGAGAAGGGTTCGGGTCCACTGGAAAAACATGTTAAAAATGAAAGGTATGACTGTGATCAGGGAGAAAAGAAGAATCCAATAGGATAGGTCTCAAATAAAGAGAGAGTGTGGGGAGAGAGGCGTAAATGTAGGAGAGAGAGAGAGAGAGAGAGAGAGA
>JASDQU010013190.1:107123-117635 GCA_032191745.1 Picea mariana
TGGAAAGAGGGTGGGAGAGAGTGAGAAAGATATGGGGAGAGTGAGGTTATATAGAGAGAGGAATATAGAGGGAGGGAGGGAGATATAGGGGGAGAGCAAGAGAGAGAGAGAGAGAGAGAGAGAGAGATAGAGAGAGAGAGATTTAGTGTTAACAAAAACGTGTGCACGTTCTTGTTCCTAATAACACACACACGTTTTAGGAATGCATGCATGCTTTAGGAATGTGTGCATGCTTTAGGAACATGTTCGTGTTCCTAGAGTGTGTGCACGTTCTTTTGAATTCAAATTATTTTGGGATGGATTGAAAACTTTATCTTACGTGTATGTTGATTTAGTTTCCTTGGATTTAGGTTTGACATGACAAACCTAGTGGTTTGGTCTGCAAATTGATAAAAACCTCCATTTTTGTGAATACCTCTCTATATCTTTGTCTTTGACGTTATTTTTATATAAGCTAAACAATTCAGTTGTTGACAAAACTACATATGTAGATAGAGTTGACTATGTAAATTCCAAATATATAATTTTTATTTAAATTAATATTGTTTACTATTTTTAATCTATTTTTGTCTTCACATATATCAAAATCCTACAATAAATACCTCTCTTATTTATCCTATAGAATTTTGTCGACTTAACCATTTATCGAATGAGTTATATGCGGCACTATAGGAGACCGATGTCTATGATATAAAGAAAAATGATCATGTTAACACCCTCTTAGCCTATATGAACAAAAGCCGTAATTTCAGGGATATGTTGACTTTGATAATTTTTAAAAAATTATAAATTTACAAAAACTACAGCACAAGAACAACGGGTTCTCTACAAGTATATGTAAGTTTTTGGAACAAAATTCCATTGTTAAGGTACTCAACACCTACACCAACAAAAACATATACGTTATAATTTGTTGGAAAAAAAAGATACCACTATTAGAAAAGATCAAATTTGACATAGTTATTCTGAATTTTTATGAATAAAAGTTGTATATTCATAAATCTAATCCAATTTCCTACGTTTCATTTTCTTACACCAAATTCAAATTCTTTGTAAAAGTACCTTGAATAATCTCTCCAAGTTAACAAGTTGTTTTTCTATATTTGCATTGCCACAAACACATCTTGAGAGACGATAATTAGCTTGCACTCACTGAAAGAGAAACATTAAAAAACTTTGTTCCACATCAACTTCAACCCACTATCTCTTGATGTTATTATGAAAATTTAGGTGGAAGAGCCACAATTTTTGAAATCTAAAAGGTCGCTTGAGAGGAGAATTATGAACATTGATATTACGACATATGGGCTAGTGATCAAAACATACTGTAGATAGGATATTGGCTTCCATTTGAAGTCCTAAGAGGATGAATGACTTAGAGACCAAGAATCTATCAATTCAGCAAGCAAGTTGTTGGGATCTATCTCTTCAGTTATTCCAAGTGTGTATATCATTCATGGTTTCAATGTTGATCAATCCTTGGTCATGAATTAAGGTATTGAATATTGTGTTGTAAGGATCTATCTTCTGGATCCGTCCTTTGTTTTTCTCAAGGGAGAAGACAAATTTTATGTCCCCACCTAAGATCCAAAATTGGCGTTCAATGAAGCTAGTAATGTTATGTAGTGTTTGTTGGAATTCATATTTTCGTTGAGTTTTTATGGTCCATAGACATTAGTGATAAAGTTGTTGGCTTCCAAGCCTATTAGTGTGAATTGACTTGTGAGACTTATTTTTGTGGAAAAGAAATTCTCCAAATGCATTGTGGTTGGATTCCAAAGGATTGCANCCCCTCGTGGATCCTATGGAAGATAGGGAAACAAATTGTCTAGTCTTCCATATTTTAGGAAGAATAATAGTCAGGGTTGAAATAGAGATTTTTGTTTCTTGCAATGGAAAAACATCAGGAGATTCCATACACACCTTATTCCATAAGAGCCATTGCTTTATCTTACCATTTATTCCTCAAATGTTCCAAGAGACAATTTTCATTGAAAACTTGGGGAGGGAGAGGACTGGTAATAATATGTGATGAATGCATTAAGGTCAGAGCTGGCCAAGATATCCCAAATTTCTTGCATAATTTCTAGATTGGACTTGTGACCCCTATGTTTATCATCTCGAGGGTTCTTCTTGGGAAGCTTCATTTCACTGGTATGTACTGCAACTATGGGATTGCATCCTTGTAATGGATTGAGGCTAGTGTGCTCTTTATAGCTTCTACGGAGAGATCAGTGTACATGATGGATGTGTTCTGGTGGAATCAAATTCATATCTTGTCTGTGACATGCATCCACAATACCTTTTAGATCTATCCCTTCCAATTCCATGTTGTCTGGATCAAATTCAATATAATCCTCCCCAACAGGATTCATGGTTACATCTTCTAAGGGAAGAAAATTAATAGGGATATCAAAGGTTTTAGGTCTTTTGGGATTATCAAGGTTAGGGAGAGGATCGAAGGGTTTGGAAGATTTGGGGTTGCTACGAAAGGGATCAGGAATACGGTCAGAAAGAGGATCCTTAGCAATAGCTCCAATATTTTCATAGATGTTTTTGGTTGAGGGATATTTGGAAGGCCCAGAGAGAGCGGGCTTTCTCCTGGATCGATGCTTGCTGGCAATCTTGGTAAAACCATCCTCATATTTCTCGTCTTTTTGATTAGATGGATTAGGAGGGTTAAGTAGAGGACAATCTCTAGAAATATGGCCATGTTCATGGAACTGTCAACAATGAAAGGAAATGAATTGATAATCTAGGATGTGAATATAGTCTGAGTCTTGGTAGCCGAGATAGATCGCTTAAGGAATGAGAACCGAAACATTCATATAGATGCAAATCCGAGCATAGGAAGCATATCGGTCCTATTTAGTGGCCTGAGCTTATTATGTATCCTTGCCAGATTTAACATAGTTTTTGATCTTATTACCTATCCTTGCTAAGATTTCCTCGTTCCAATATTCATGGGGTAGTGAATAGAGAGGTGTTAAATATATTTGTAACCTCAACAATATGTGACTGTACACTGTGAATTTACAGTGCCAGTTGTCCTAGCCAGTTGTACGAGTTATTTAGGATCTCTTTTTTTTTTTCTTCATTTGCTCGAGCCTATTTATCTCAGTTATATACTCAATACTAAATGCTCTTCTCACTTTCTGTTTTTCCCAATTTCATCTTCTCTGTATTATCTTCTTTTGCTTCTCAGTTTATCATGGTATCAGAGCTTAGGTCGTAAGCCTCTTCACAGTGCCTGGAGAGCAGCCTGATCGTAAGAAGAAGAGCACACAACCTACATTGTCTTGCAGACTAGAGCACGAGACACAAGATTATTCACAAAGCTTGGAGAGCAGGTTGCAGTCCAAAATACGCTCAAAATATTGTTGAAGACAACAAGTGCGAGAAAGAAGAACTGTAGAAAGAAAAGAACAATTAAATATTACATGAGCATTTAAAGAATTCGTGAAAGATTCACGAAATTCTTTCTTAAGAAGAAAGTTTGCAAAAGCAACAGAGGAGAAGCAAGATCAACTGTAAGATCATCTCTATGAACAGATCCGAACCTTCAATCAAGCTCAGAAAGGAGAACGAGCCAACAGGCAAGGATAATTTTTTCTTATTCATAAGATCTGAGCATGAGAAAGCTCAGCCGTCAGATCAAGCAAAGATTAAGCCATGATTGTCAGATCTCATCAGAGAGAGATCGACGATGAGGAGGCATTACATGGATCGGAGAGGAAATTAATGCGCGAGCAAGTTGTGAACCCACAATCACTCAAGATTGTTCATCTTGTCAGATCAAGAGGTCAACAACGAATATTGATCCCACTATAGACAAGCATGTTCGCTTTGCGGAGATCGGCAAGGAGATTAAAGAGTGAGAGATTTGAGTCTCTACAATCACTCGTGGTCGTTGATATTCAAGCAAGTGACACGCGTTTGGCGATATTGTACTCAGTGGGGAAGCCAACAGAGGCTGAGGAGTAAATATCTCACAAAGCTTCGAAGAGACGAAGTAGATTTAGACTGTCGTTCGAAGTGGACACATGGCAGGAGATCCTACACTTTGGCAATAATCACTTCGGAAGAAAGAAGGAGATGAGAAGCCAGAACTCCCAAAGGTCTAAAGTCTGGAGTTCATCTGGACTGTCCATCAACAAGGACACATGGCACCAGATCCCTCACTTTAGAGACTTAGCACTCCGGAAGGTCTTGCGGAGCGAGATCTACCCGAAGTCCCAAAGTAAATATGAGCCATTGAAGGTTATGGACACGCATCGAAAGATCAGTCACTTCAGAATGTTAACACTTCAGAGGTTTGTGATGTTGTGCACCTCGAAACACCCAAAGCCCGACGTTCCAAATTAAATCTCAACCCTCCAAATCAATAGGCCACATGAAGGCAAATATCGCACTTCGAAGATTTGACACTCCGGAGGATTGCAATATTAGCAAATGGAAACTCCCGAACGCCAGAGTTCCGAAGGAGATCTTGGTTGTTCATTCGCTAAGGCCTAAGGACCGTTGATCTTTGTAGCAGCAGGTAAGAAAGGACTATCATTCGAAGTCCTGAAGTAACTGAGGATCGTTGATCTCAAATCAACGAGGAACATTGATCTTTGCAACAGCACGTAAGAAAAGACTATCACTCAAAGTCCCAAAGTAATTGAGGATCGTTGATATCAACTCAACGATGACTGCTGATCTTTGGAATAAGATCGTTATTTAGTCATTCAGATATTCGGAGGAATTGAGACCTTCAATGTCGAAACGCTTGAATCCCGAAGACCCAGAGGGCCTAGTTTTCACCCCTCGGTCACATGAGAAGCTAAACTTCAATTTTATTTTACTCTCGAGTAAACTTAGAAAGCCCAATTATGCCATTATAGGGTATACAGTTGCCAAAGAAGTGGTCATCCCCGTGTTTTCGGTCCGAAGTCACACAAAGGATTTCACGGACCTGGTTTCAGCACAGGAAACAGGTAAGCATGCAAAAATCTAACAATTTTTTTAAGATGACACCTCTAGCAATTTAGGACCAACTCAAGGATGATTCTTCTTGGAAAGAACTATGAGTTTTGGTCTATTAGAATGATATACTTCTTGCAAGAACAAGAGTGCTGGGATCCAGTGGATCTTGGATATGTGGAACCAGATCCTGCAGACCTTGCTTCCATGACCAACCAACAAATAACTGCTCAGGCAACACAAAGGAACAAAGAGAGTAAGGTAAAATTATGAATTCAAAACTCAGTGAATGACTTGATTTTCTCAAAAATCACAGGCGTTGTTACTTCTAAATAGGCTTGAGACATCCTTAAATCAACCTACCAAGGAAATGAAAAGGTCAAAGAAGTCAAATTGCAGACCTTGAGGACGCATTTCGAGACTTTAAAAATGAAAGAATCTGAAAACATTGATCAGTTTATTACCAGAGTCATAGGAATTGTAAACAAGATCAGATTGACTAGTGAAGCCATCCTTGTTCAACGAATTGTTGAGAAAGTCCTCATAAGTTTACCAAAGAAATTCAAAATGGTTGTTACAGCTATCCTTTAATCCAAGGATCTGTCAAATTTTTCAATGGATGAATTAATGGGATCTCTATTGACACATGAGACCAGACTACATCTCGAAGATAAGTCAACAACCAATGCCTTCAAGACTCAATTCTCCTTCAGTAGAGGGAAAGGCAGAGGAAGAGGAAGAGGTCACCGAGGAAGAGGGATAAGTCCAAGTAACCATCACTCAAGTGAAGGTCACAGACAACATCAGAATTTCCAAGGTCACAGACAACAGAACAAAATCAGAACTTCCAGCCTCAAAGAGGCAGAGGGCGAAGATCAAATGACAAATCAAGCATACAATGTTATTACTGTAAGAAGTTTGGGCACTATGAATCTAAATTCCATAAGAAGCAAACAAATCATCTCTCAGGCAGAGCACATGTCTCAAATCATGAAGGAGAAACCTCATATGGTATGTTTTTCTCATGCCACAAGACTGAAGAACAACATAAAGATCTCTAGTTGCTGGACAGTGGCTGCAACAATCACATGACAGGTAACAATTATTTACTCTCATGTATTTATTCTTCAATTTCATCTGATATTACACTTGGAAATGATTCTTTAGTCAATGTTCAAGGAAAAGGAACTGTCCCTATTCTTACTAAACAAAATGTAAAGAAAGACATACACAATGTCTATCATGTTCCAAATTTGACACATAATCTGTTAAGTGCAGGACAACTAATTGAACATGGCTATAAGGTACTTTTTGAATGAGCATCATGTAGGATATATGACAAAACCCCCAATAGAAAATTGATTTCTGAAATCCACACGACCAGGAATAGAATGTTTCCCCTGACCCTCAGAACTGCAAATCTGATCCAATCATATGCACAAAGTGCATCCACCATCAATGAAACTATGGTTTGGCATACAAGATTTGGACATCTACTCTTTCAGAGTCTAAGTTTTCTACAGAAGCACTCCATGGTCAAAGGTCTACTTGTCTTCAAAGAGAAAAATCCCCCACGTGAGTCTTGCATTCTTGGAAAACATAAGAGTACTAGTTTTCCACAATCTTCCACTCAAGCCAAACAACACTTAGAGTTGTTTCACACTGACCTATGTGGATCAATGCAAACAGAGTCAATAGGTGGTAGATTTTATTTTCTAACATTTATTGATGACTTTAGCAGGAAAATTTGGATCTATTTTCTGAGACACAAGTCTGAAACTTTTGCAAAGTTCAAAGAATTCAAAGCTGAAGTTGAAAAACAAAGTGGCAAATATGTAAAAGCTCTCAGGTTAGATGGAGGAGAAGAATACAACTCCAAAGAATTTTCAAATTTTTGCAAATCACAAGGCATCATCATGCAAACTACAACCAGGTATACTCCCCAACAAAATGGAGTGGCTGAAAGGAAAAATGAGACAATAATGAGCATGGAAAACAACCTTATCAAAGAGAAATGTCTGCCAAATACATTTTGGGCTGAAGAGGTAGAATGCTTAGCTTATCTTTTGAATAGATCTCCAACCACCAGTCTCAATATGAAGGTCCCTTAAGAAGCATGGAGTGGGACAAAGCTAAATGTCTCTCGTCTCAAAACATTTGGATGCATAACATACGCTCACATACCTTCCGAATTAAGGAAGAAACTGGATGATAGAAGTGAGAAATGCATCTTTACTGGCTATAGTGAAACATCAAAAGCTTACAGGCTCTACAATCCAATCTCAAAGAAACTGATTCTCGATAGAGATGTAAATTTTTTTGAAAATCAGTTATGGAACAAGTTTGAAAATCATCCAATGGACAGTCAAGATCCATTGCTGTCACATCTTGAAGAAACAGAGAATTCAAGACAACAAATGCATCAGCCTGCTCTTCCAAGGCTGCAGGTACAAGGACAATCTGAAAGCTCTCAGGATAACTAAACTTCCAGTAGAAACTCTTCCTCTGAACTTCCAAATCAGAGAACTCGAAGTTTGAGAGAAATCCATCAGCAGTTGGATGACATTGATCAACACAATCTTTTTGCATTAATGTCATGTCAACCCATATCTTTTAAAGAGGCAACTAAGGAGCCACATTGGGTTCAATCCATGAACCAAGAGATTGAATCCATTGAGAAGAATAAGACATGAGATCTTGTTGATCTGCCCAGACACAAGAAAAATATTGGTGTCAAGTGGGTTTACAAAACTAAACTTAATGAAAAGGGACATATTGAAAAACACAAGGCAAGACTTGATGCCAAAGGATTCTCACAACAACCAGGTACTAATTATGGTGAAAATTTTTCTCTAGTAGCAAGGTTGGACATTGTAAGGACTCTCTTAGCCATAGTAGCTCAACACAAATGGCAAGTATACCAGATGGATGTCAAGTCAACCTTCCTAAATGGTGTCTTAGAAGAAGAGGTTTATGTGGATCAGCCACTTGGATTTGAAGTCAGAGAGCACCCAACCAAAGTATATTGGTTGAAGAAAACCATGTATGGCTTAAAGCAAGCTCCAAGAGCTTGGTATAGCATAATTGACACTTACCTGATCAAAAGTGGTTTCAATAGAAGCCAAAATGAACCAACTCTTTTCACCAAAATTGATCAGCACGATAAAATTCTGATTGTATGTTTATATGTTGATGACATGATATATACCGTAAATCTTGAGTTAACCAGTTTTAAAGATGCCATGCAATCTGAGTTTGAGATGACAGCTCTTGGCATTATGAAATATTTCTTGGGGATTGAGGTTGACCAATCAACCAAAGGAATTTTTGTTTGTCAACAAAAGTATGCAACAGACATCATCAAAAGATTTTGCATGGAAGACTGCAATCTAACAAAAACTCCTATACCCCTAGGCACAAAATTGAGCAAGAAAGATGAAGGCCCTACAGTGGATTCTACCATGTACAAAATTTTAGAAGGCAGTTTATTGTATCTTACAACAACTAGGCCTGATATTATGTATGCATCCAGCCTTGTTTCCAAGTTCATGGAATCCCCCAAAGATTCTCACTGGAAGATGGCAAAAAAGATTATGAGATATGTTGCAGGCACTCTCAATTTTGGCTTATGGTACACTCGGTCTGATGATAATCATCTCTCTGGTTACACAGACAGTGATTTTGCAGGAAGCCTAGATGACAGGAAAAGCACCTCAGGACATGTTTTTCATTTGGGCACGAACTTGATTTCATGGGCATCAAAGAAGCAACCCATTGTATCAATATCTTCTGCAGAGGCAGAGTATGTCGTTGCTACCTCAGCTTCTTGTCAAACTATGTGGCTGAGAAGAATATTGAATGATATGTCACATATAGAAAAGGAGCCAACTCCTATCTTCTGTGACAACACCTCAGCAATTGCTCTATCCAAAAATCACGTGTTTCACAAGAAAAACAAGCATATTAACACTCGTTTTCACTTCATACGCGAGCTTGTCAATAATGGTCACATAGCACTTCAATTTTGTGGCTCTCGAGATCAGCTCGCAGATATTTTTACAAAGCCACTATGAAAATCCATTTTTGATTTTGAGAGACAACACTTGGGCATTATCAGTGCTGATGTTTGTAACTGTTGAGTTTAAGAGGGAGTGTTAAATATATCTGTAACCTCAATAGTATATGACTGTACATTGCCATACGAGTTAGTTAGGATCTCTTGTTTTGTTTCTTGATTTGCTCGAGCCTATTTAGCTCAACTATATACTCAATACTAAATGCTCTGCTCACTTTCTGTTTTTCCCAATTTCGTCTTCTTTGTATTATCTTCTTTTGCTTCTCATTTTATCAAGAGGAACCGAGACTGGGGCATAGGTAAAGTTTTCGTCTTCTCTGTATTATCTTCTTTTGCTTCTCATTTTATCAAGAGGAACCAAGACCGAGGCATAGGTAAAGTTTTCGTTATTGAGATTGAATTTCTTTGTCTAGTAACGGAGGTGTAGATCTGCTGAGCAGAAAAAATAAGTCCCATTTTCAAAAACCCTCTCTTAATCCTCATTATTATATGAAAGATGGCTGTAAAAAACCTCATGATTATGAAAGATGGTTGTGAAAAATCTTTTGGAGCCAGATCAAAGCCGTTTCAAACTTTCTAGCGAGAGTTGATCAAGCAACTAAGTCTCTCTGTGAAGGGGATCCCAAGAAATTTGCCAATGACCGCGTCGTCTTTCATAAACTGAACATAGCGTCCAACCCGCTTTGAGCAGATTTCGTATTTAGGCATCTCAGTCGCCTTCGGAATGCACTGACCATGTTTCCATATGGGCAGTCCACCATTGGGTTGAGGCAGATCCTCCATGTAGATATCTTGTGAGGGGAGCGCACCAGTAGCATTCTTAGGCTGAGAAGGAATACGGGAGGAATCACCTTGAGCTGCAGAATGAACGGCATGGCCGGCGCCATTGAGGGTCGATCTGTAGGAAGGTGGACCAATCCTCCGTGGGTTCCATCAAGATCAAGAGCACCTGACAGAGGATTCAGAAATCGCAGAAAACCCTCGTCCCTTTTTATTGAGATTTTCAATAATTTTATTACTGGCATCTATATAAATAAACCGTTTTATTAATCCGCGTGCGTGCTTTCAAACCGAAAATGCAAGTGAAGAGAATTGGGAAAGAATAGCCTTCCATTCCTTGAAACTGGATCCAGCTATCATCCATCGTTGAATCAATAAATGCATGCTAAACTGTTTCGTATGAATTCCTTACCCCATTTAAATAAGTGGGAGAAGTCAAAAGCCAGCCAAGTTTCCATTCTGTCAGAGAATAAGTTTATAGAAATCAACTCTGACAACGAAGGTGTTGCGATTCGAGTGATCACTGCTAATAAACTAAAAGAAGACTCTGAAACATCGGATTTGCACACGGCCTTATGATGAGCGATCGGCGTTCCGTGGAGTGGGAAGAGTTCGGTCTTAATTTAATGTGTGTAAGCGAACGACTCTTCCCACCAAGTTTAAGGTGATTGGGATTCGGGAATCTGGCGGAA
>JASDQU010013190.1:117655-136432 GCA_032191745.1 Picea mariana
CCCCTCGTGGATCCTATGGAAGATAGGGAAACAAATTGTCTAGTCTTCCATATTTTAGGAAGAATAATAGTCAGGGTTGAAATAGAGATTTTTGTTTCTTGCAATGGAAAAACATCAGGAGATTCCATACACACCTTATTCCATAAGAGCCATTGCTTTATCTTACCATTTATTCCTCAAATGTTCCAAGAGACAATTTTCATTGAAAACTTGGGGAGGGAGAGGACTGGTAATAATATGTGATGAATGCATTAAGGTCAGAGCTGGCCAAGATATCCCAAATTTCTTGCATAATTTCTAGATTGGACTTGTGACCCCTATGTTTATCATCTCGAGGGTTCTTCTTGGGAAGCTTCATTTCACTGGTATGTACTGCAACTATGGGATTGCATCCTTGTAATGGATTGAGGCTAGTGTGCTCTTTATAGCTTCTACGGAGAGATCAGTGTACATGATGGATGTGTTCTGGTGGAATCAAATTCATATCTTGTCTGTGACATGCATCCACAATACCTTTTAGATCTATCCCTTCCAATTCCATGTTGTCTGGATCAAATTCAATATAATCCTCCCCAACAGGATTCATGGTTACATCTTCTAAGGGAAGAAAATTAATAGGGATATCAAAGGTTTTAGGTCTTTTGGGATTATCAAGGTTAGGGAGAGGATCGAAGGGTTTGGAAGATTTGGGGTTGCTACGAAAGGGATCAGGAATACGGTCAGAAAGAGGATCCTTAGCAATAGCTCCAATATTTTCATAGATGTTTTTGGTTGAGGGATATTTGGAAGGCCCAGAGAGAGCGGGCTTTCTCCTGGATCGATGCTTGCTGGCAATCTTGGTAAAACCATCCTCATATTTCTCGTCTTTTTGATTAGATGGATTAGGAGGGTTAAGTAGAGGACAATCTCTAGAAATATGGCCATGTTCATGGAACTGTCAACAATGAAAGGAAATGAATTGATAATCTAGGATGTGAATATAGTCTGAGTCTTGGTAGCCGAGATAGATCGCTTAAGGAATGAGAACCGAAACATTCATATAGATGCAAATCCGAGCATAGGAAGCATATCGGTCCTATTTAGTGGCCTGAGCTTATTATGTATCCTTGCCAGATTTAACATAGTTTTTGATCTTATTACCTATCCTTGCTAAGATTTCCTCGTTCCAATATTCATGGGGTAGTGAATAGAGAGGTGTTAAATATATTTGTAACCTCAACAATATGTGACTGTACACTGTGAATTTACAGTGCCAGTTGTCCTAGCCAGTTGTACGAGTTATTTAGGATCTCTTTTTTTTTTTCTTCATTTGCTCGAGCCTATTTATCTCAGTTATATACTCAATACTAAATGCTCTTCTCACTTTCTGTTTTTCCCAATTTCATCTTCTCTGTATTATCTTCTTTTGCTTCTCAGTTTATCATGGTATCAGAGCTTAGGTCGTAAGCCTCTTCACAGTGCCTGGAGAGCAGCCTGATCGTAAGAAGAAGAGCACACAACCTACATTGTCTTGCAGACTAGAGCACGAGACACAAGATTATTCACAAAGCTTGGAGAGCAGGTTGCAGTCCAAAATACGCTCAAAATATTGTTGAAGACAACAAGTGCGAGAAAGAAGAACTGTAGAAAGAAAAGAACAATTAAATATTACATGAGCATTTAAAGAATTCGTGAAAGATTCACGAAATTCTTTCTTAAGAAGAAAGTTTGCAAAAGCAACAGAGGAGAAGCAAGATCAACTGTAAGATCATCTCTATGAACAGATCCGAACCTTCAATCAAGCTCAGAAAGGAGAACGAGCCAACAGGCAAGGATAATTTTTTCTTATTCATAAGATCTGAGCATGAGAAAGCTCAGCCGTCAGATCAAGCAAAGATTAAGCCATGATTGTCAGATCTCATCAGAGAGAGATCGACGATGAGGAGGCATTACATGGATCGGAGAGGAAATTAATGCGCGAGCAAGTTGTGAACCCACAATCACTCAAGATTGTTCATCTTGTCAGATCAAGAGGTCAACAACGAATATTGATCCCACTATAGACAAGCATGTTCGCTTTGCGGAGATCGGCAAGGAGATTAAAGAGTGAGAGATTTGAGTCTCTACAATCACTCGTGGTCGTTGATATTCAAGCAAGTGACACGCGTTTGGCGATATTGTACTCAGTGGGGAAGCCAACAGAGGCTGAGGAGTAAATATCTCACAAAGCTTCGAAGAGACGAAGTAGATTTAGACTGTCGTTCGAAGTGGACACATGGCAGGAGATCCTACACTTTGGCAATAATCACTTCGGAAGAAAGAAGGAGATGAGAAGCCAGAACTCCCAAAGGTCTAAAGTCTGGAGTTCATCTGGACTGTCCATCAACAAGGACACATGGCACCAGATCCCTCACTTTAGAGACTTAGCACTCCGGAAGGTCTTGCGGAGCGAGATCTACCCGAAGTCCCAAAGTAAATATGAGCCATTGAAGGTTATGGACACGCATCGAAAGATCAGTCACTTCAGAATGTTAACACTTCAGAGGTTTGTGATGTTGTGCACCTCGAAACACCCAAAGCCCGACGTTCCAAATTAAATCTCAACCCTCCAAATCAATAGGCCACATGAAGGCAAATATCGCACTTCGAAGATTTGACACTCCGGAGGATTGCAATATTAGCAAATGGAAACTCCCGAACGCCAGAGTTCCGAAGGAGATCTTGGTTGTTCATTCGCTAAGGCCTAAGGACCGTTGATCTTTGTAGCAGCAGGTAAGAAAGGACTATCATTCGAAGTCCTGAAGTAACTGAGGATCGTTGATCTCAAATCAACGAGGAACATTGATCTTTGCAACAGCACGTAAGAAAAGACTATCACTCAAAGTCCCAAAGTAATTGAGGATCGTTGATATCAACTCAACGATGACTGCTGATCTTTGGAATAAGATCGTTATTTAGTCATTCAGATATTCGGAGGAATTGAGACCTTCAATGTCGAAACGCTTGAATCCCGAAGACCCAGAGGGCCTAGTTTTCACCCCTCGGTCACATGAGAAGCTAAACTTCAATTTTATTTTACTCTCGAGTAAACTTAGAAAGCCCAATTATGCCATTATAGGGTATACAGTTGCCAAAGAAGTGGTCATCCCCGTGTTTTCGGTCCGAAGTCACACAAAGGATTTCACGGACCTGGTTTCAGCACAGGAAACAGGTAAGCATGCAAAAATCTAACAATTTTTTTAAGATGACACCTCTAGCAATTTAGGACCAACTCAAGGATGATTCTTCTTGGAAAGAACTATGAGTTTTGGTCTATTAGAATGATATACTTCTTGCAAGAACAAGAGTGCTGGGATCCAGTGGATCTTGGATATGTGGAACCAGATCCTGCAGACCTTGCTTCCATGACCAACCAACAAATAACTGCTCAGGCAACACAAAGGAACAAAGAGAGTAAGGTAAAATTATGAATTCAAAACTCAGTGAATGACTTGATTTTCTCAAAAATCACAGGCGTTGTTACTTCTAAATAGGCTTGAGACATCCTTAAATCAACCTACCAAGGAAATGAAAAGGTCAAAGAAGTCAAATTGCAGACCTTGAGGACGCATTTCGAGACTTTAAAAATGAAAGAATCTGAAAACATTGATCAGTTTATTACCAGAGTCATAGGAATTGTAAACAAGATCAGATTGACTAGTGAAGCCATCCTTGTTCAACGAATTGTTGAGAAAGTCCTCATAAGTTTACCAAAGAAATTCAAAATGGTTGTTACAGCTATCCTTTAATCCAAGGATCTGTCAAATTTTTCAATGGATGAATTAATGGGATCTCTATTGACACATGAGACCAGACTACATCTCGAAGATAAGTCAACAACCAATGCCTTCAAGACTCAATTCTCCTTCAGTAGAGGGAAAGGCAGAGGAAGAGGAAGAGGTCACCGAGGAAGAGGGATAAGTCCAAGTAACCATCACTCAAGTGAAGGTCACAGACAACATCAGAATTTCCAAGGTCACAGACAACAGAACAAAATCAGAACTTCCAGCCTCAAAGAGGCAGAGGGCGAAGATCAAATGACAAATCAAGCATACAATGTTATTACTGTAAGAAGTTTGGGCACTATGAATCTAAATTCCATAAGAAGCAAACAAATCATCTCTCAGGCAGAGCACATGTCTCAAATCATGAAGGAGAAACCTCATATGGTATGTTTTTCTCATGCCACAAGACTGAAGAACAACATAAAGATCTCTAGTTGCTGGACAGTGGCTGCAACAATCACATGACAGGTAACAATTATTTACTCTCATGTATTTATTCTTCAATTTCATCTGATATTACACTTGGAAATGATTCTTTAGTCAATGTTCAAGGAAAAGGAACTGTCCCTATTCTTACTAAACAAAATGTAAAGAAAGACATACACAATGTCTATCATGTTCCAAATTTGACACATAATCTGTTAAGTGCAGGACAACTAATTGAACATGGCTATAAGGTACTTTTTGAATGAGCATCATGTAGGATATATGACAAAACCCCCAATAGAAAATTGATTTCTGAAATCCACACGACCAGGAATAGAATGTTTCCCCTGACCCTCAGAACTGCAAATCTGATCCAATCATATGCACAAAGTGCATCCACCATCAATGAAACTATGGTTTGGCATACAAGATTTGGACATCTACTCTTTCAGAGTCTAAGTTTTCTACAGAAGCACTCCATGGTCAAAGGTCTACTTGTCTTCAAAGAGAAAAATCCCCCACGTGAGTCTTGCATTCTTGGAAAACATAAGAGTACTAGTTTTCCACAATCTTCCACTCAAGCCAAACAACACTTAGAGTTGTTTCACACTGACCTATGTGGATCAATGCAAACAGAGTCAATAGGTGGTAGATTTTATTTTCTAACATTTATTGATGACTTTAGCAGGAAAATTTGGATCTATTTTCTGAGACACAAGTCTGAAACTTTTGCAAAGTTCAAAGAATTCAAAGCTGAAGTTGAAAAACAAAGTGGCAAATATGTAAAAGCTCTCAGGTTAGATGGAGGAGAAGAATACAACTCCAAAGAATTTTCAAATTTTTGCAAATCACAAGGCATCATCATGCAAACTACAACCAGGTATACTCCCCAACAAAATGGAGTGGCTGAAAGGAAAAATGAGACAATAATGAGCATGGAAAACAACCTTATCAAAGAGAAATGTCTGCCAAATACATTTTGGGCTGAAGAGGTAGAATGCTTAGCTTATCTTTTGAATAGATCTCCAACCACCAGTCTCAATATGAAGGTCCCTTAAGAAGCATGGAGTGGGACAAAGCTAAATGTCTCTCGTCTCAAAACATTTGGATGCATAACATACGCTCACATACCTTCCGAATTAAGGAAGAAACTGGATGATAGAAGTGAGAAATGCATCTTTACTGGCTATAGTGAAACATCAAAAGCTTACAGGCTCTACAATCCAATCTCAAAGAAACTGATTCTCGATAGAGATGTAAATTTTTTTGAAAATCAGTTATGGAACAAGTTTGAAAATCATCCAATGGACAGTCAAGATCCATTGCTGTCACATCTTGAAGAAACAGAGAATTCAAGACAACAAATGCATCAGCCTGCTCTTCCAAGGCTGCAGGTACAAGGACAATCTGAAAGCTCTCAGGATAACTAAACTTCCAGTAGAAACTCTTCCTCTGAACTTCCAAATCAGAGAACTCGAAGTTTGAGAGAAATCCATCAGCAGTTGGATGACATTGATCAACACAATCTTTTTGCATTAATGTCATGTCAACCCATATCTTTTAAAGAGGCAACTAAGGAGCCACATTGGGTTCAATCCATGAACCAAGAGATTGAATCCATTGAGAAGAATAAGACATGAGATCTTGTTGATCTGCCCAGACACAAGAAAAATATTGGTGTCAAGTGGGTTTACAAAACTAAACTTAATGAAAAGGGACATATTGAAAAACACAAGGCAAGACTTGATGCCAAAGGATTCTCACAACAACCAGGTACTAATTATGGTGAAAATTTTTCTCTAGTAGCAAGGTTGGACATTGTAAGGACTCTCTTAGCCATAGTAGCTCAACACAAATGGCAAGTATACCAGATGGATGTCAAGTCAACCTTCCTAAATGGTGTCTTAGAAGAAGAGGTTTATGTGGATCAGCCACTTGGATTTGAAGTCAGAGAGCACCCAACCAAAGTATATTGGTTGAAGAAAACCATGTATGGCTTAAAGCAAGCTCCAAGAGCTTGGTATAGCATAATTGACACTTACCTGATCAAAAGTGGTTTCAATAGAAGCCAAAATGAACCAACTCTTTTCACCAAAATTGATCAGCACGATAAAATTCTGATTGTATGTTTATATGTTGATGACATGATATATACCGTAAATCTTGAGTTAACCAGTTTTAAAGATGCCATGCAATCTGAGTTTGAGATGACAGCTCTTGGCATTATGAAATATTTCTTGGGGATTGAGGTTGACCAATCAACCAAAGGAATTTTTGTTTGTCAACAAAAGTATGCAACAGACATCATCAAAAGATTTTGCATGGAAGACTGCAATCTAACAAAAACTCCTATACCCCTAGGCACAAAATTGAGCAAGAAAGATGAAGGCCCTACAGTGGATTCTACCATGTACAAAATTTTAGAAGGCAGTTTATTGTATCTTACAACAACTAGGCCTGATATTATGTATGCATCCAGCCTTGTTTCCAAGTTCATGGAATCCCCCAAAGATTCTCACTGGAAGATGGCAAAAAAGATTATGAGATATGTTGCAGGCACTCTCAATTTTGGCTTATGGTACACTCGGTCTGATGATAATCATCTCTCTGGTTACACAGACAGTGATTTTGCAGGAAGCCTAGATGACAGGAAAAGCACCTCAGGACATGTTTTTCATTTGGGCACGAACTTGATTTCATGGGCATCAAAGAAGCAACCCATTGTATCAATATCTTCTGCAGAGGCAGAGTATGTCGTTGCTACCTCAGCTTCTTGTCAAACTATGTGGCTGAGAAGAATATTGAATGATATGTCACATATAGAAAAGGAGCCAACTCCTATCTTCTGTGACAACACCTCAGCAATTGCTCTATCCAAAAATCACGTGTTTCACAAGAAAAACAAGCATATTAACACTCGTTTTCACTTCATACGCGAGCTTGTCAATAATGGTCACATAGCACTTCAATTTTGTGGCTCTCGAGATCAGCTCGCAGATATTTTTACAAAGCCACTATGAAAATCCATTTTTGATTTTGAGAGACAACACTTGGGCATTATCAGTGCTGATGTTTGTAACTGTTGAGTTTAAGAGGGAGTGTTAAATATATCTGTAACCTCAATAGTATATGACTGTACATTGCCATACGAGTTAGTTAGGATCTCTTGTTTTGTTTCTTGATTTGCTCGAGCCTATTTAGCTCAACTATATACTCAATACTAAATGCTCTGCTCACTTTCTGTTTTTCCCAATTTCGTCTTCTTTGTATTATCTTCTTTTGCTTCTCATTTTATCAAGAGGAACCGAGACTGGGGCATAGGTAAAGTTTTCGTCTTCTCTGTATTATCTTCTTTTGCTTCTCATTTTATCAAGAGGAACCAAGACCGAGGCATAGGTAAAGTTTTCGTTATTGAGATTGAATTTCTTTGTCTAGTAACGGAGGTGTAGATCTGCTGAGCAGAAAAAATAAGTCCCATTTTCAAAAACCCTCTCTTAATCCTCATTATTATATGAAAGATGGCTGTAAAAAACCTCATGATTATGAAAGATGGTTGTGAAAAATCTTTTGGAGCCAGATCAAAGCCGTTTCAAACTTTCTAGCGAGAGTTGATCAAGCAACTAAGTCTCTCTGTGAAGGGGATCCCAAGAAATTTGCCAATGACCGCGTCGTCTTTCATAAACTGAACATAGCGTCCAACCCGCTTTGAGCAGATTTCGTATTTAGGCATCTCAGTCGCCTTCGGAATGCACTGACCATGTTTCCATATGGGCAGTCCACCATTGGGTTGAGGCAGATCCTCCATGTAGATATCTTGTGAGGGGAGCGCACCAGTAGCATTCTTAGGCTGAGAAGGAATACGGGAGGAATCACCTTGAGCTGCAGAATGAACGGCATGGCCGGCGCCATTGAGGGTCGATCTGTAGGAAGGTGGACCAATCCTCCGTGGGTTCCATCAAGATCAAGAGCACCTGACAGAGGATTCAGAAATCGCAGAAAACCCTCGTCCCTTTTTATTGAGATTTTCAATAATTTTATTACTGGCATCTATATAAATAAACCGTTTTATTAATCCGCGTGCGTGCTTTCAAACCGAAAATGCAAGTGAAGAGAATTGGGAAAGAATAGCCTTCCATTCCTTGAAACTGGATCCAGCTATCATCCATCGTTGAATCAATAAATGCATGCTAAACTGTTTCGTATGAATTCCTTACCCCATTTAAATAAGTGGGAGAAGTCAAAAGCCAGCCAAGTTTCCATTCTGTCAGAGAATAAGTTTATAGAAATCAACTCTGACAACGAAGGTGTTGCGATTCGAGTGATCACTGCTAATAAACTAAAAGAAGACTCTGAAACATCGGATTTGCACACGGCCTTATGATGAGCGATCGGCGTTCCGTGGAGTGGGAAGAGTTCGGTCTTAATTTAATGTGTGTAAGCGAACGACTCTTCCCACCAAGTTTAAGGTGATTGGGATTCGGGAATCTGGCGGAAGAGAACTCAGAGGTGATGGTTTAAACTAACTTTCAAAGATTAAATTTACTTTATAGGTAAATGGAAAATAAATATATTATTTTCTTACACTATTATAAAACTAATAATTAATTGATTAATATTAATGTAAATTATCAAAATTTTAAAATGCAATAAATAAAATTTAAAATAATATCTAACAAATCTCAAAAAGTCAAATAAATGTTCCTTTTTTTATATTAAATTGCAAGGGATTATGTGAATTCATATTAAAATTAAATTATTGTGGAATAAATTTTACATTTCTATTTTTAATGTTAAACTAAGTAGGTGTTTCATATAATAATATTAATAATTTATTTTTAAGGTCACAACTAAGCCAGACACCAATTGGTGTATGAGATCTCTTTGTTTCAAAGACAAAGGATCCCCTAAATGCAATGATTTGAGTGTTAAAATCGTACTCTACCTCCCTTTGAATTTGAACCTATAACCTCCAAACACAAAACATATATTCTTAATTTGCATTATAAATCACAATTTCAACATTCTTAAAATGAAATTTTTAATTTGCATTATAAAATACAATTTCATCATTCTTAGAATGAAATTTTTAATTTCAAGTTTCCAAATTTTAACACACTATATTTTGAGCAAGTTTCTCACACAGATTCTTTCTTAATGAAAGACTACATGATCGCTTATTGATTTTAACAATAAGGTCATGGCTTCTTAAATCTTCCTGGGACTTATATTTATCCCAATTAGAGTCGTCTATGAGTTTCTCCTCATAAATTGAATGCCAAATTTTATAATGTTTTAGTCACGTTTACATTCACCGACATAAATAAATAATTTATTGAGGTTTACATTTAGTGACATAAATAAATAATTTAATAAGGTTTACATTTAGTGACATAAATGAATAATTTAATAAAGTAAAGTAGCATGGATAAAATAATAAATAAATAATTGAGGGAAAAAAAATCATCGCTCTAAATGCAAAATTATAAATAAATAATTGAAGAAACTAAGTTATGGCTTTGAATGTGTAAAAAGAACAAAAATCAATCAACAAAACAGTTGAATAGAAGCTATCATATTATCTAGACTATGAAACTTATAAAGGACTTTCTGATTCTACATTTAATCTAGCAAAATAAAGAGCAATGACCACTATTTTCACAATAAACTACAAAGGAAACAAATTAAAATAAGTGAGAATCCCCTCTTCCAAAATAAAATGTTATCTCATTTTTTAGAATTTCAAAGTGAAAGTAAAACTTAGAACCCTAGAACACATGACAAAAGGTCAAATCCCAACATAGTACCTAGAATATGAGATAAAAGAAAAAATAGTCAAATCCCAACATAGTACCTAGAATATGAAACAAAAGACAAAACAAATTAAAACTCTGAGAAAACAAATTGGAACCCATGATCTCTGCCACCACCACAATCCCTTTTTTCTTGTAAGCTAGTATATGTTACCTTCTATTGATCAAAATAAAACAAGTACATATTTAAAGTCCTCGTGCTTGCGCTGGAAATAGAGGAAACCAATCCAAGCACCAAGACCATACTAACAGTAAAGGAAGACCCCAAGGGTCAAAATTTAGAAACATTTTACACAATAACTTCCAAGTCTTGAAATTGTAAGCTACTAAAACAAGAAAAATGAACATGTGCCTAAAAGGCGAGTTGTTGAACATAAGGATATTAATTGACTCAAATTGAGTCCCATTTCCTTGTCTTCATTTCCCACTTTATTGTGTTCGGTTGGAGTTGGTTATGCAGGGATAATGATAGACTGATGAAGTTGTTCTTGGTGCTTGTGATGCTTCAAGAGATGGGTATAAATATCCAACAACATATCTAGTTTCTTTTCCATTATTTCTTTCTTGAATTTTTGATCAGCCATATCACTTCTCAGCTCAAAGATAAGCCTTAAGTGATCCTCCAAGAATTGGACATTGTTGGTCTAGCCTTGAAAATTGGAGTTCCGAGGATCTTCCTTGGACAACCTGGTGTTGTGACCTACTTCCTTATGAGAGGAATCATCACCTGCAACCAGAGGAGGAGGAGGAGACATGTTTTCTTCATTCATAGCTACTATGGAGCTTGTCTTTAGGGTTGTGACACCTTCCTTGATGTTTTTTCCTTGACTTAATTGTTCCCACTCCACCATTTAACCTTGATACTCAACCTCTTCCTTATTCTCTTGTTGCTCCTGCAAAATTTCTTGTTGGTTCATGTCCTGGTGTGTTTCCTCACTTTGGATGCTAGAAGAGTTATGCTAACTGTTTCCATTACTATCCATTGAGGTTGGAATACAATTTATGCCTCTAAAACCACATAATAATCCACTTCCTTTGCAAAATCTCCCTTGTTGTTGAGCAATGTTGACAATCGATAAGGGAGTGACCATGTAGAGAAATGTTAACAGCTCCTAGATTGACTTGAGTGAATTTGCACTGAAGGTAGAAAGAGAATGTCATCCATATTAATGGAAAATTACCTTTTACAACATTAAACAATTTGGCATATCGCAAGGACGCAATTACAACTCTTCATTACCATAACTACTAAAACATACGAGGTAATAAACCACTCAAGTCACCTGTACTAAAAAACTTCACATTGGTTGACATTGTACTCAACAAGGAGAGTATTTTGTTGGGATACACCATCCAACAGTTAAAGAAAGCGCCATACACCATCCTCAAGATACCATAGGTGAATCATGTGTCAACGGCAGTAGCCACTGGTTGCATCATCATATCTGGCATGTTAACACCCCATCTGGGGGTTTTAATTGAAGGACATGGGGGTGGTATTTGATCCACTTTTGTGTTCACGGGTAACGATACCATTTAATACACTATCTATGAGTGCAAACAAACATTTCGAAACTACCTCAAGGTAGCCCCATTGCTCCAGGTAAGGCCCTCACGGGAATTGAACCTTGCCTAAGGGTGAAAAAATCCTCACTTTTCACCATTGGAACCAACCCCTTTGGGATTTAAAGTTCAAGGACATGGGGGTGGGCTTTGATCCACTTATGTGTGCACAGATCATAAGACTATTTTTAATATAATTTCTCTAGGTGCAACCACATGTTCGATCATTGCCTCAATGTGTCCCCATGGCTCCTAGTTAAATGTCCCTAATTGAAATTGAACATTGCCCAATGGTGAAAAAATCCTCACTTTCCACCATTGGATCCAACCCCTTTAGGAACCACCAAAATCCTTATTAAAGATAGTGTACATTGAAAAGAAAGGAAGGAGGGTTTTGATTAATAGAGGGATAACAAAAAAATGGATTTATATTGGGAAAATAGGCATCATACAATGAAAACAATTTTTCCTATAATAACTCTAAATAATAGTTACATTCATAAAGACGATACTCAGTGAACCAAATGACAACCTCTATTATAAAAAAGAATGAAGCATATACTTTCATATAACATAGTTATACACAGATTATGACCTCAGTCAGAAAGAAAAAATGAGTCACAAACATTTAATAACATAGTTTTTAAAAAACCATTAGTATGAAAATGATTGACTTTAAAAGGTCAATTTTAATCCAACATAGTAATAGCTAATCCAACATAGTAATAGCTACTACTATTTTCATAATAAACCAAAAAATAAACCAAATTCCAACAAGTCTAAATGAAAACCTAAATTCAAAACACCCAGAATTTTAAGACCATAATTTTAAGATGAAAGACTAAATTCAAAGCACCCGAAACTTGAATCGATAGGCCAAACATCACTAAAAATACCCAAAACATAAAAATGAACTAAAAAAAACATTTTCAACCCACAACCCCACACCACTACAATACCTACCAAAAACAATATAACCACATTCTCCTCACTTCTACAATGTTAGACAATCACCAAGCACAAACACCTATCTAGAAGACCAATCACAAAAAAGTAACGAGTATAAGTTGAGAAACAAATAGAACCACATCCTCCTCAATCTTTCAAGCTCCTATGGCCTCTACACTGCTAGATAATCACCAAGCCCAAGGTAACGAGTATAAGTTATAAATAATAATCGAGAGTACACGATCTAATACCATTACAAAATCAAGGTATTAGGTTCACTTACCTCAGCGAAAGTTAGTGTAGGAATTATCAATGAAATTCAAAACAAGGTCTGTGAGTGACCTTGGCAATCCTAAGCTAACATTAATTGAGAAGCATGATCCACATGTGGTTAAATGACAAAATGGAGTTTCTCTAATGGGAATATGGATGGCAAGGTCATTCGCAAAGAAACTACAATGAYTGCTAAAGTTCCAAACTAGGCATGTAAGATGGAAAGGTCATTCACACGGAAACTAAAATGGCTTCTAAAATACCAAACAAGGCCATTTGAACTTTGACAGTTCTTACACTATGAGGAAATCATTAATCCCAAACTTCTAGCGAGAAGACAAACAATAGAAATAMAATGAAATCCTAGCAACGAAATGATATTATAACTCTAAATTAGTAATACTTGAAAAGAATATTGAAAATCAAGGTGTAACTCTAAATCAGTAACTCTAAATTAGGCACACTAAGAGTTGGGTTGGGTGATAGAAAACAAAAAGATAATGTTGGAAATATTAATTACAAGTTGTGGGATTCATGCTTACATAGACTCTGTCTATCACAGAAAAAAAAGACATTTATTATGTCAGGCACATCAAGCAAGAGTGTTAGAATAACTTTATTTAATAAGTCGATATTTATATTTCTCGAGATCTGGTGTGTTGATGAGAGTCAGTCGAAATTTAATGTCATCTTAATTATTTAGTCGGTTTTAATTCTATAGGAAGTCTCTTAGTTTCATCTATATAAGTATGATTCTGTAAGTAGTCGAGACAGTAGATACAAAAAAAATAGAGAATAGAGTCATGAATTAGCAAGCAACAACAACTGTGAGGAGTTTGAGAAGTCTAAGAGCACAAGATCTATGTGTAAATTTACAGAATTCATTGGATCCAAATCCCAACATAGTTTTGTATTCTGTATTAGTGCACAACACCCAAGTTATTAATATCAAGTATTTTTTTGCGTTGACAAATCCATGTGTATGAATGAATTTTGTTATGTTTGAGAGTTCATATGCTAAATATAGCACAATGTTGATTTTGTGTCAAGAACTAGTTTATTAAGTGTTTTATCACAGTGTGCAGTAAATCGTGCAGTCTGTGGACTGCACGGTAAGTCTTAAGGGTTCGACGACGAAGAATTTCACTACATGGTCTTTGAACTACACAACAAAGAGTTTTTTTTGTGCGTTGTAGATCCGATATCTTGTATTAGAGAAGGTTCATCAGAGTAGGTTCTATCAGAGAAGGATAATTAGAGCAGGTTAATTAGAGCAGGTTAATTAGAGAAGGCTCTATCAAAGCAACAACTATGTTGTAAGGTGAGATATGGATTCTACTTCAAATCTGCAACCTCCCACTTTTACAGGAAAAATTATGGGTTATGGTCCTTGACCATGAAGAAATTATTTTGGGATCAAGATGTTTAGGTGATAGTCGAGAATGGCTATGTGTAACCAATAGATCAGGCATCATACAATGTGCTCACAGAAGATGAGAATTATGCCTTGAAATATCAAAGGAAGAAGGATGGAAGACGATGTTTTACATACATTAAGCCATGCATGAAAGCATACTCCCAAGAGTTGCATAAGAAAATAAAGATAAAGAAACATGGGGCATGTTGCAAACTTCTTATCAAGGTATGGACAAAGTGAAGACTTGAAAACTACAAATTCTTAGAAGATATTTTGAAGCTCTGTCAATGAAAGACACATATTTAGTAGATTCATTTTACACCCATGTTATTGGACTAATAAATCAGATTAAGTCTCATGGTGAAACCATAGAATACAGGAAGGTTGTTGAGAAGGTACTTAGGAGTCTTCCTCAATTTGATACCCTTGTTGTGACTGTAGAGGTGAACAAAGATCTGAGTCATTTTAGCCTAAATGAGTTGCAAGCTTCCCTGATTAATCATGAACATAGATTAAATAGATCAAATCTGTCATTACAAAATGCATTTTCCACACATTCATCTATAATAAGTGGAAGAGGAATGGGGCAACATAACTGTAGAGGAAGATGAAGAAGTTCTGCTAGAGGTGGACGTAGTAAAAGTCCTGGAAATACTGGTGGAAGAGGTCAAAATCCAAATAACAGTTAGTCAAGTAATCCGAGAATTGATAAATCAAAGATTCAATGTTATTACTGTAAAAAGTATGGAAATTATGTATATGAGTGCAGGAGGAGATAGTATAATCATAACAACCACTTAGGTAAATATTATAAACACAACACAAGCAATCCCTCTAGCCCTATGTTTATGGTTCATGCTGAAACAATGCCTATAGTCTCACCAGTTGAATGTAATGTTGCATAAGAAATTCCATGTGACACTTGTTACCTAGATTCAAGATGTAGTGATCACATGAAAGGAAACTTAGAATTTTTTTCTAGTTTAGATAAGTTAGTCCAAACTAAGGTTACACTTGGAACATATATCCAAGTCACTGTCTTAGGAAAAGATAGTATTAACATTTTGACTAAACATGGTGAAAAAAAAGTTATGCCTGATGTATATTATGTTTTTGGACTAAGCATAATTTGATGAGCAGAGGAAGTTGTTATAGAAAGGATATAGAATCTACATTGAAGATAATCACTGTGTGATTATGGACAGATATCCAAGAAATCAATTTCTTGCAAGAATTCAGATAACAAGAAACAAAATGTTTCCATTGACATTGAATCCAACCATGAAGAAGAAAAAAACACAAGAGTTATATGACACAAAAGATGTGCATTCAGACACTACATTCAAAGAAGAAATCAAAGAAAAAAGTGCACACAATTCCAAAGAAAGAAAATCTAGTGCGCACAGTTTCAAGAAAGAAGGCATAGAGATGCAAGAAACATTCCAATATGAACTAAAGGATGATTCTTGGTTGTGGAATTTCATATTTGGACATTTGAACTTTGGAGGTCTGAAGTTGCTACATACAAAGGATATGGTAAAATGTTTGTCATTAATTGAAAAAACAGAAAGAATATGTGAAGGATGCATCTTTGGAAAGAAACACAGAGAATTATTTCCAATTGGAAAGTCATATAGAGAAAAATCTCTGCTAGAAATAGTACATTTATATATTTGTGGACCAATGCAAACACCATCTATAGGAGGAAGTGCATATTTTATGACATTCATTGATGATTTCTCAAGAAAGACATGGATTTATTTCCTAAAACATAAATCTAATGCATTGGGTTGTTTTCGGCAATTCAAGTCACTCGTGGAGAAGTAGAGTGGTTATTACCTCAAGTTTCTAAGAATTGACAGAAGAGGTGAATATGTTTCAAGAGAATTTCAAAAATTTTGTAAATTTCATGGAATCTACAAGAAATTCACTGCGCGGTATACACCACAACAGAATGGTTTTGCAGAAAGGAAGAATCGAACCATCATGGAGATGGCACATAGTATGTTGGCAACCAAACATTTGTCAAATGAGTATTGGGCTGAGGCAGTAGCAATTGCCATATACATTGTGAAGAGATGTCCAACAAAGAGTGTGAAAAAAATTTCCTCAAGAATCCTGGACATGTAAGAAGCATAATGTGGCCCACTTAAATTTTTTTGGTTGTGTTGCATACACACATGTTCTAGATGAGCTATAAAAGAATTTAGAAAACAAAGGGAATAGATGTATATTTTTTGGATACTATGAAGATACAAAATCATACAATTTGTATGATACCATTGCAATAAAAGTCATAATCAGTCGCAATGTTCAATTCCCGGAGAATGAAGCATGGGATGGAAGCATAGAAAGGAAATTCAAATTTATTTATGTTATTGAGTATGATGACACAGAGTATGAAGTGGTTCAAACTCCATGTACAAATCAATGCGCATTTCCTTCCACTTCTAGAACTACAACACAAATCCCAACAAAAACTACTTTGGTAAGATCTGTAGGTGTGTAGTCCACAATGAGAGCACAACAAACTCCAACAAGCAGTCCAAGTAGTTCTAAATCTCCAGATCCTACATTAGCAAGTTTGTTACCAAGAAATACAAGAATTTTGTGCGACATCTATAATGATGACAAAACAAATTCATTTTCATTTTTTTTCTCTATTTTCACAAATAGATGATCTATTAAATTTTGAAGAAGCTGTCAAAGATGTTGTATGGGCACAAGCCATGGATGAAGAAATTAAATGCATAGAGAATAATATGACTTTGAAATTGGCATATGTACTTGAAGACAGGATGTGATAAGTGTCAAGTGGATTTATAAAATGAAGCAAGATGCAGATGAAAATGTGCAGAAGCACAAGGAAAGGTTAGTTGCAAGAGGTTTTACATTGCAACCTTGAATTGATTTCAATGAAACATTTGCGTCGGTTGCGTGCATGGACATCGTCATAACTATGTTGGCCATTTCTATGCAGAACAAATGGCCTATTTATAAAATGGATGTAAAGTCAAAATTTTTTAGTGGACATTTAGAAGAAGTATATGTCGAAAATCCACAAGGCTAAGAGGTTCCATGACAGGAAAACAAGGTGTACATATTGAAGAAGGGACTGTATGGGTTAAAAGAAGCTACCAAATCTTGGTATAGTTGCATAAATTCCTATATCATTCAAAATGGATTTCATAGAAGTCAATGTGAGCCAACATTATATATTAAAGCAAATCAAGAAGGTAATATGATAATTGTTTGCTTATATGTGGATTATTTGATTTTTACACATGATTTTGGCATAAAATAATTTAAGAAATTCATGAAGGATGAATTTGAAATGATGATTTGGGGCTTATGAGATTTTTTTGGGTATTCAAGTTAACCTGTCCAAGTCATTGTAATTATTTCACAATATAAGTATGTGTTATCACTCCAGGAAACTCTCCTAGGTTGTAAGTCGGAGATGCCTGGTAACTAACTCTTTTTGGGAAATATTTTCTTAATAATTGATATGGTTTTTGGATCAAGATGAATATCTAGGGACTGGACTGTGTGTTCAAGACTGTCTAGAAATATAAAATCTCACAAGGCCTTCTAGTAATGCGGTGAGACAAGGTTTGATTAAATGGAGAAGAAAACATCTATTGAACCAGATTATACTCATATAAACAAGCACAATGGGTTTAATAACTAAGGAAATAACTTATGATTATCAACTTAATCAATCAATTAGTGAGATGACAGTCACATGTAGATTGAATGAGCATAAAAAAAGAACCTTCACTCATAAGATATCATAGAACAGAAAAGAAAAATATGACAAAACAACTGAAGGAAGCTTGCAATTTTTCATATAATAAGAATAGGTCTCTCTTACAGTAGCAGCATATAGAACCCAAAATCAACCCCCTGGTTCATCAAATATTTCTGGCTTTATAGCCTTTACAAATAGTTTCCAGATCCTAGGAAACTGGATCTGTTTATCTAAACTTAGTAAATAAAACTGAAACTACAAGAAGATAGGGATAAACCCCAAAAAACAAGGATATTCTATGTGCTGGTGTGTTGAACAGTTGATGAAGTGAAGATTATCCTTCCAAGGCTCCTAAACTTGATCTCATGAAAATAGTAAATGAATTTGATGATGTGTCATGTGATCCTTGATATTTTGCTTCATCAAACTAACCAAAACTTAGTCAAAAAATCCTCTTTTGACTTGTCTTTCCCAAAATAGCCTTTGGATTTGATGGAATAATTCACCATCTATCTAGTCCAAAAGGTTTCATCTCCTTCTCATGCAAAAAATTACGATCTGGGCGAAAATCGTAACATTCTGGCCGTGACAGGATTTCCACAGTGCATAGCCCGTGAAAAACGCTCCTTATCTGCGGAAAGTCGCCACTTTCCACAGCTAACTAGCAAAATTTTCGGCGAATTAGCTGTTGAAAGCGGGCAGATTTTCAAAATCAAATTTCTCGGTCATAGAAAATCCGTTTTTCATGTATGAATAGTCGATTGACATCTAGAGAATCTAATATTT
>JASDQU010013190.1:136452-153048 GCA_032191745.1 Picea mariana
ACTTAGTCAAAAAATCCTCTTTTGACTTGTCTTTCCCAAAATAGCCTTTGGATTTGATGGAATAATTCACCATCTATCTAGTCCAAAAGGTTTCATCTCCTTCTCATGCAAAAAATTACGATCTGGGCGAAAATCGTAACATTCTGGCCGTGACAGGATTTCCACAGTGCATAGCCCGTGAAAAACGCTCCTTATCTGCGGAAAGTCGCCACTTTCCACAGCTAACTAGCAAAATTTTCGGCGAATTAGCTGTTGAAAGCGGGCAGATTTTCAAAATCAAATTTCTCGGTCATAGAAAATCCGTTTTTCATGTATGAATAGTCGATTGACATCTAGAGAATCTAATATTTYCAATKGTGTTTTCAAATCTTCATTTGGAGCTCAAGAAAGGGATTGAAAAATTCCCTGAAAGTTTATGCATCATTCTTTCCATTTGCAATTCAAAACCGTAAACGGTCCTTTGTGAACAATGTCTGATATGGAACCAAAGATTTGATTTAATGTTGCCAGCCCCAGAGTACAGCCTCTGTACCTGAGCCACTAAATTCAAACTTGCCATCCCTGATGCTATGATTTTAGAGCATGAGTTTCTGAGCCGGATCCGCGATGTAATCCGACTGGTACGTGAAACTCGAGTTGAAATGATTACCCACTTCCACCATCGCGTCTTTCTGATCGCATGTTGATTTGATTTTGAAACTTGGATAAGCGCACGTGATTCCTGCTTTCTCCAACCAACGGTCTGTGGAAAACGCCCCTCAGCTGTAGAAACTTACCACTTTCACCAGTGCATGATCTCGCACAAACTGCTCCTTAGCTGTTGAAAGCTTTCACTTTCTTCAGCGTGCCACCATGTGAGAACTTATCCTTAGTTGTTGGAAGTCTTCGCTTTCACCAGCGCATGACCCTGTGGAAAACCCCCGTTAGCTGCGGAAAGTCTTCACTTTCCTCAGCGCGTGACCTTTTAAGAACTGCTCCTTAGCTACGGAAAGTTTTCACTTTCACCGGTGCACAACCTTGTAAAGACCGCTCCATAGCTGCGGAAAGCATGCACTTTCAACAGCGTACGACCATGTAAAGACCGCTCCATAGCTGCGGAAAGCATGCACTTTCAACAGCGCACGACCCGCGAAACTGATTGTTGGACATTTTGAAATTCACCACTTTCAACAGCGCACAAACTTATGAGAAGCGCTCCTAAGCTGTTGAAAGTCGCCACTTTCCATAGCTAACACTCAACTTTTGGACACATGTTAGCTGTTGAAAGTGAATTATGCAAATTTGAAAAGAAGACTTTATGGATCATATTATTTTCTAAGACAAAAACCAAAACCTAAGTTTTGCAGCTAAAAAGACTCAAAAATGAATTGAGGCAACTACCGATAGCCATGCTATCCACCACAAAACTCGACTAAAAGGACGGTTTTATTTTGGGAGATAACAATATGCACATGAAATTTTGAAAATATTCAATATGTTAAATTCCAAAGCAACTTCAACACCTGTCATAACATGATTGAAGTTAAGAAAAGAAGATGAAGGGTACAAGGTGGATCCCACACTGTTTAAAAGAATGGTAGGCAGTCTTATGTATCTGACAACAAAAAGGCCCGATACTATCTATGGAGTGAACATGATTTGAAGGTTCATGGAAACTCCAAAAGAATCCCATTGGAAGGTAGGAAGAATAATTCTAAGATATGTGAATGGAACAAAAGTTTTTGGAATTATGTATTTTACTTATAAAGATTTCAGTCTTATTGGATACACTCACAGTGATTGTGGAGGCAACATTGATGACAGGAAAAGTACCTCTGCGTACACATTTCATTTTGTAACAGGTATAGTATCATGGGAATCAAGGAAGCATCCTATAGTTACTCTTTCTTCAACAGAAGCTGAGTATGTCGCAGTTACAAGCGTAGCTTGTCAAGCAATTTGGATGAGAATAATGTTAAATGATTTGATGCAGGAATTACACAAACCAAATACATCATTTTGTGACAACAATTCAGCCATAATGTTATCAAAGAATCATATTTTTCACAAGAAATCCAAGCACATTGATAGAAGGTATCATTTTATTAGAGAATTAGTGAATAACAAAAAAATCTGTTTAGAATTTTGTAGGTCTAAAGAAAAAGTCACATATATTTTCACAAAAGATTTGACAAGAGATGCATTTCATAAACTGTACAGTTGTTTAGGAGTTGGTGCAGTCACATATGTTTGACAGTATATGTCAAATCAAATTTTTGATGTTAATTTTTGTGTTTTGTAATCTCACCTACTTATAATTAAGGGGGAGTGTTGGAAATATTAATTACAAGTTGTGAACTTTATGCTCACACAAAATATATCTATCACAAAAAACATAGACGTTTATTATGTCAGACATGTCAAGCAAGAGTGTTACCAGAAGATTATTTAATGAGCCGATCTTTAATTTTCTCAAGATCTGTTATGCATATGAGAGTCAGTCGAAATTTATTATCATATTAATTGTTCATTCGGTTTTAATTCTACATGAAGTCTCTTAGTTTCATCTATATAAGTATAAGTCTGTAGGTAGTCAAGACAACATATACATAGAACAAAGAGAATAGAGTCGTGAGTTAGCAAGCAACAACAGCTGTAAGGATTCCAAGAAGTCCAAGAGCACAAGCTCTATGTGTAAGTTTGCAGAAGTCGTTGGAGCTGGAGCCCAACATAATTTTGTATTTTGTATTAGCATGCAACACCCAAGTTATTAATATCATTTATTTTTGTGTTTTGAAAAATCAATGTCTATGACTGAATTTTGTTATGTTTGATAGTCCATATGCTAATTATAGGACACTGTTCATTTTGTGTCAAGAAATAATATATTAAATTTTTTATCACAACGTGTAGTAAATCATGCAGACTATGAACTGCGCGGTAAGTCTTGAGGGTTCAATGACAAATAATTTCACTGCACGGTCTTTGAATTGCATGACAAAGAGTTTTTTCTACACGTTGTATGTGGTCAGGTTGAGAGTTAAGGTAATAACCTCAACCAAGCACATCTGAGACAAGCCCAAATATGATACTGACCAACCATCCACCCAAAACTACCTAGAGACCACCCCACCCTCCTAGTACATAACCTCACCTTGCAGAGAATGTCATCCCGCTGCCACACCCTAGCATCCATATCCCAATGTAAAGGTCAATAGCAGCAGAGCCAATAAACATTGATAGAAATCAGTATTTATGATCATGCGATGCATTATCGTTAAATGGTTTGACCAAGCCATGCACTAACGTTTGCTGAATTGCTATAAATAAATTTGGTCTAAATTTTTTATCGATTCTAAATTAATATCTCTGGATCCCTAGCTCCTGCTCCATAAAATTGATCTTCAAAATATTATCCTATTGGATCTTGAAGGTAATATCGAACTGAATCTCAAACAAGTTCTCTAATAGGATGTCCAACGAAAAAATGTTGAGCTGGGTATCTAGATCCTGAAAAGGTTTTACCACTACCTGGGTCTCAAACGGATTCCCCAAGTAACTCAAGTAGTGTGAAAATTACTTCCTATGTACAATTTTAAGTTTATAAATACAACATTTTATTATGGTAAGATTAATTTCATGACTAATTTTCTGCGCGCAAGGACATAATAATAAAATAATTGAAGCTTGTAGGATTTCATGGAGACTAAAATATCACAGTAAGAATTTTATTAAAGCTTCTGCAACATGGAAGCCGCCTTTTAAATTACAATATAAATGACATATTATTTCTACGGATCTCTGGATTTTAAGAGATTTATACGTTCTTCTTTGGACCCATGGATTAGAAGACTAGCCAATATTTCTAATACTTCTTCCCCGTGCATTAACTTTGATCAATTTTTGGTTTTTTATTAGGGATAAACGATTACCTTTTGACCTCCTAATGAAACAAGATGAGTCTTGTTATTCTTTAAACCAATTTTGTCAGAGAATTCCTCATGTTGAATTACATTTTCTCCTTTTGTTTAATATTGACTAGAAGCTCTTGAGAGCTAAAACCATATCACAATATTGTTCTAGATTAGATAAGAACCAACTTTGAATGAGTATATTTTTTTTGCGTGATTAGAGGGGAGGATCTAGAAATTCAGATCAACTCACGCCGACTTCTCTATGCAACGCAGTTTCAAATACTGCATTCCATACAGGCTTCGCGACAAAGTTCTCAAAACAAACTGCACAGTGCACAGACTGCGCGATTTGTTGCACACTGTGAATAAACACACCGAATGAAATGAATTATGGATGCATAATAACAAAATGTTATTCTTAGCACATAAACTCAAAAATATGTCAAAAACTTGTCAACACACAAACTACTTGATATATATTAACTTTGGCGTAGTGCACGAATACAAAATACAATAATTGAGATGAGATTTGTCTCTAATGAATTTTGCTGACTTCACAGACACATATCTTGTTCTCTCAGACTTCTTGGAATTCTGAACGGTTGTTGTTTCTCCTTCCTCTCTACCTCTCTGCTTCTTCTTTTGTTCTTTACATCATCTTCAACTAACTAAAGACTCAGACTTATATGGACTACGACTGAGACTTCTTGTAGAAGTAAGACTGACTCAACATTAAATACTACCATTAATACGACTGACTCTTCAACTACTTAACTAGATTCGAGAAGATAAAGATCGGATCCATTTATAACTTAACATGTTTTCGATTGACTTAGTCTAAGTTTGATTAAATGTGCGACTTTTCACTTGTATATTGTCAGACAGACAGACAGACTAACAAATCGAATGCCTGACAAAACTATAGACAAATTGACTGACAGACAAATCAACGGAGACATGAATATCTCACCGACTTTTAATTATTATTTCCAACACTCCCCCTTAAGTATAAGTAGGTGGGATTACAAAAATTTACATCAAAAATTTTAGTTTACATTTTACTGTCACTCATCTCTTACTATGCAGACTTCCAGAATACTGTGCATATGATGAAATGCATCTCTTGCTAAATGCATTGTAAAAATATATGTGACTTGTTGTTTTGACCTCTAAAACTCTAAATAGATCTCTTTGTTATTCACCAATTCTATGATAAAATGATACCTTCTGTCAGTGTGCTTAGTTTTCTTGTGAAACACATAGTTCTTTGATAACGTGATGGATGAATTGTTGTCACAGAATACTATTGTTTGTCCCTGTTGTACCTGGAAAAAATCTTTCAACATTCTTCTCATCCAAACTTTTTGACAATATGTTCTTGTAGCTACGACGTACTCTACTTCTGCTAAAGAAAGAGTCACAATGGGCTAATTTTTTGATTCACATAATACCATACCTGTTCCAAAATGAAATGTGTACCCAGAGGTACTTTTTCTATCATCTATGTTGCCTCCACAATCACTGTCAGTGTATCCAAAGAGTCTAAAATATTCTAAAGTTGATCCAGGTGGATATTGGTGGCCACCTGCCTATTCCACTTAGACCCACACCATTGTTTCTTTCAGCTTTTCAGTTTCCTTAATTGTAGCACAATTTACTATTTTTAGCAGTTCTTTGGGTCCTGAACTTCCAGAGCTGTTTTGAGGCCCTAAACGATGTTTTTTGGGCATGAGTACTTTGATGAATATGAGTTTGTTCTGGACTTGATATTCGCTGTTAGCATTGTAGTCCTCGGATAGATCTTTCTAACGATGTATCATGTGCGTCAAACGGAGATAGTATGCCAAAGTTACGACCCCGGGATATTGATGTACCAATTTACCCCAACGGGGCCCATATTCTGGCGTTTCATCTTCTAGGGTTAGGTTTTTGGATGTTTAGGGTTTTCCATTGTTTCTCAGTAATATATAGGCCTTCAAGGCTCATTGTAAAAAGCAGTTCAAAGGCCAGTAGCCACCACATCTCTTCTCAGAGATAAGCTACCAGCGCCCTAGCTAGTTTATTTCCATTCTGTCTGTAAGCATTTTTCAGTCATTTGTCATTAATGAAATGAAGTCTTATTTCCACTGCATCGCTGCATTTATGTGTATTTCTATATTTCATTGTGTTCCTACATAAATCCATATCAGTGGTATCAGAGCGTTCTGCTCGTTCTCGATCTTTCTTTGCATGTCCCCAACGAGGTCGGGGTATAAGTAGTTGGGGCTCGATCTGGTTGAACCTTTGCAAGATCGGTCTTGCAAACCCCGATGACCGCACATGGGGGAAGAAAAGAAAGATGAGGGAGCAGGATATCCTATCAAAATGTTGCTTGAGGAGGCCCTCGAGAAATAAAGGAACACGATGATGGACAACTTTGCCCAGATTCTTCAACAGATTCCCACTAGCGACGCATCGACATCCAACCACTCTGGAGGCACCACTCCTTTTAAGGTACAAGTAAACTTTGACATTCCCATATTTGAGGGCCAAATAGATGCAGATGCCATAGATATATGGTTGAATCTATTAGAAGGACATTTCTCGGTTCATGAATTTTCTGACTGAGAAAGGATTATTTTCGCACTCCTCAAAGCTACCCCCCATGTCAAGGACTGGTGAGAAACCTATTCAGAGCAATAGGGCAAGGGGGAACCCTCTCTCTTCTCAGCCACACCCACTTGGAATTCTTTCTTAGATGCCATCAAGGAACAATATTATCCATGGGAAGCTATGAGGACAAATACATACAATGGACTGTGCTACGACAGTAAAGGGACCAAGATGTGCATGAGATGACTAATGTGTTTCATACCCTACACACAAAGTTGTGTATCAAAGATTCAGAGAAACATTTGGTGTTAAAGTACCGTAGTTGTCTGCATAGATACATTCAGGAGGAAATGGAGTTCCTCGACATCTCCTCGCTTAGTGTGGCGTACCGATATGCTGCCAAGATTGAGAAGAATTTCAAACAAAAAAAGAGAGACTTTGGGTCTGCGAATTAGAAGCAAGGGAAAGGTACCCGCAAATTGTAGAACAAAGGACCAAGCCAAGGCAGAGCAGCCCACGATAACCCGCCAAAGCCACAAGCAAAGAACAACACCACGAATCCAAAAAAGGACACGGGGAAGTGGTGTGAGTTCCATAAGAGCTCCACTCACAACACAAGTGAGTGTCGGGCCAAGCAGTCACTGGTAGCCAAGTTGAAGGCTTCTGAATCAGATGCATGCTCTGAATCTGAATCGGAACCCGATAAGGGGAATGATAGGGGGAAGCAGATTATCGATGTGGAGCCCAATGCCACCATTGCCAACACGAAGATCCAGAAGGAGGAACCAAAAGATCCAGAGGAGGCAGAGGGTCTCTTCCATTCCAAGATGTGGGTAAAGGGTTCCCCGTTGCAGTTCATTTTTGACAGTGGGAGCCAAAAGAACCTCATCTCGGTAGAGTTCGTGAAGCAAGTGGGCTTGTCGACCACAACACACCCACAACTGTACACCATCGGGTGGTTGCACCAAGGACGGGACCTCCGCGTCAGCCAACAATGTCGCCTTCCCTACAACATCAAGCCCTTCACAGATAAGGTATTATGTGACATTGCTCCTCTTGATGTTTCTGATGTATTATTAGGCCAACTATACTTGTGGAAGCGACATGCTGTGTATGAATCCAGGCCTCGTGCTATTATTATCACCTTGGGCAATAAGTTGTACAGGATACCGGAGATAGCACCTCCTACCACCATCTCTTTGGTTACTGCAAAACAATGCAGTAAGATCATTTCCAAAACCAAGAAATTTGTTTTCTTGATGATCCTCCCTCAGGGAAAGAGTAAGACTGTGGCCATGACCTCCAGACAGGGCCCCGCTACACGAAAACAATAGATGGATAAGGTTGTGGAGGAGTATGAGGACATCTTCACCTCCCCCGCAGGGGCGCCTCTACACTGCCAGGTCAAGCACCCCATCGATCTGACTCTAGGTGCGCCGTTGCCCAATGGACCCATCTATCGGCACTCTGTTTTGAAGAATGAGAAATCAAGAGTCAGATTTAGGAACTATTGCAGAAAGGTCACATCCGGTCGAGTTCATCACCCTGTGGGAGCCCGATCGTGTTGGTGCAGAAGAAGGATGGGACTTGGAGACTTTACATTGACTATCGGGCATTGAACAAGATCACTGTTCAGAATAGGTACTTGATCCCATGGATTGATGACCTTCTGGACCAACTCAAGGGGGCGAAATATTTCAGCAAGATTGACTTAAAGTCGTGGTATCACCAAGTACTAATCAAATCCTCGGATATGTGGAAGACTGCCTTCAAATCCAAGGAGGGCCTTTTCGAATGGTTGGTCATGCCATTCGGGTTGACGAATTCCCCTGCAACCTTCATGAGGCTAATGGACGACATCCTATGGCCATTCACCAACTCATTTGTAGTGGCGTACTTGGATGACATTCTGATCTTCAGCCAGACTTGGGAAGAGCACCTCCACCACATCGACAGGTCCTCCAAACACTGCGACAACACAAGTTGTGTGCCAATTTGGAGAAATGCACTTTTGGCATGACCCAGGTTCAGTATATGGGATACATTATTGATGAGTGGGTGGTGCATGTGGATCTAACAAATATCCAAGTCATCCGGGATTGGCCAGCCCCAACCACCCTAATAGAGCTCTGCAACTTTTTAGGTCTTGCCAATTTCTACCGTATGTTTATGTTGGGATTCTATCATATCACTTGGCCCTTGAGTCAAGTCACCAAGGGAGGAGCTAAAGAAAAATTCTTTTGGTACGAATCTCAACAGAAGGCGTTCAGGGAGTTGAAACGTCACCTCTGCTCTGCACCAGTGCTCACATTACCAGACTTGCAACAACCATTTGAGATCGAGACAGATGCCTCTGACTATGCCATTGGGGCAGCCCTTAATCAACATGGGCATCCAATGGCATATCACAGTGAGACACTTTCTGACACATTCTAGAAGTATCCCACTTATGAAAAAGAAATGTATTCCATTGTGCAGGCTTGTCGGCAATGGAAGCATTACATTTTAGGAAAGGAAATGGTCATCTGCACAGACCACCGCCCCCTGCAGTTCATACAGACGAAAGGGAAGTTGCAGAACGATCGCCATCAGAAGTGGTCCACATACGTGCAACAGTTTCATTTGAGCATTAAGTACAAGAAAGGCAGCACCAATAATGTTGCAGACTACCTCAGTCAACCACCCATCGTGGCGCTAACCACTGTGCTCAACTCTTGTGGGCACGAGACTTCTGATTGGCCACTTCTCTACAAAAGCGATCCATAATTCGGACACACATACAATACACTCTTGGAGGGTAAGCAAGTTCCCAATTTTCACCTCCAGGATGCCCTGCTTTGTCACCTGGGACACCTTTGTGTTCCTTCAAGTGAGCGTGCCAAGATGATTTGGGAAGCACACTACAGTTGGGTCGTTGGGCATTTCGAGGTCGAGAAAACCATGGCAGTACTGAAAAAGTATTTCTATTGGCCGAACCTTCAATGGGATGTCGGGAAGTACATCAAGTCCTGCACTGCTTGCACCATTGCCAAACCGACCATCACGAAGCAAGGCCTCTATACTCCGCTTCCTACCCCCAGTCGACCTTGGAAATCCATCTCTATGGATTACATGTCAGGCCTTCCTTCTACTAAGCATCGCAATGACTTTGTTTTTGTGGTTGTCGATCGATTCTCGAAGATGTCCATTATGATGGCCTGCAAGAAGAATGTCACAACAAGAGCCTCTACTAAACTCTTCTTTGAATGAGTGTGGGTAAACTTTGGGATCCCACAGTCTATCATCTCAGATCGAGACAGTAGGTTCCTCAGTACATTTTGGTCTAGCCTCTGGTCGATGATGGACACCAAGCTCACCAAGTCCACAACTTTCCATCCGCAAACTGATGGCCAGACAGAGGTTGTCAACCAGATGATTGTACACATTCTGCGCATGTACAACTCAAATCATCCACGCACATGGGATGAGAGCCTCCCCTATCTTCAACATATCTACAACCGGGCTCTCCATAGCTCAACCAGCCACAACCCCTTTCAAGTGGGCTTGGGATTCCGGCCACTATGTCCCATTGACGTAGCCATGCCATTTGCGGATACTCAGGCAGATTCAACCCATGTCTAGTCTAAGGATGACAAGGAAAACAACTTCATTGAGCACATTCAGCACATCTGCCAAGAAGTTCATAACATCTTGGACAGATCCAATGCTAAGTACAAGAAACGACATGACCAACATCGGGTGCCACACATATTCCAGGTGGGTGACAAAGTGTGGCTACATTTGTAAAAGGAGCGCCTCATTGGACCCTACTGCAAGATTCGCCCACTCCGATATGGGCCATACACCATCACCAAGGCTGTAGGGGAAAATGCCTTTGAGCTCGGTATTCCACCATTCCTTGGTCTGCACCCAGTGTTCAATGTGGACCACCTTCGGCCCTACTTTCCACCTCTACTAGACACATCCGACATGGAAGAAAAACTCACACTAACAGAGTTAAACCCAGATTGCATGGAACAAGTCACAACTGATCGAATTATGGACACACAGATCAAGAACACCCGCCAACAAAGGATCCAACTATATCGAGTTGTCAAAGCAGGACAACTCCTTCACCAAGGCAAGTGGCTCACCAGGGACCAAGTTCAGCAGAAGTTTCCTCATCTCATGGAGGAACTCAATGCAATGGGGACCATTTCTTCCTAATGGGGGAGGACTGATCCAGGTGGATATTGGTGGCCACCTGCCTATTCCACTTGGACCCACACCATTGTTTCTTTCAATTTTTCAGTTTCCTTAATTGTAGCACAATTTACTATTTTTAGCAGTTCTTCGGGTCCTGAACTTCCGGAGCTGTTTTGAGGCCCTAAACGGCGTTTTTTGGGCATGAGTGCGTCGATGAATATGAGTCTGTTCTGGACTCAATATTCACTATCAACAGTGTAGTCCTTGGATAGATCTTTCTAACGATGTATCATGTGCATCAAATGGAGATAGTATGCCAAAGTTACGACCCTAGGAAATTGATGTACCAATTTACCCCAACGGGGCCCATATTATGGCGTTTCATCTCCTAGGGTTAGGTTTTTGGATGTTTAGGGTTTTCCGTTGTTTCTCAGTAATATATAGGCCTTCGAGCCTCATTGTAACATGTAGTTCAGAGGCCAGTAGCCGCCACATCTCTTCTCAGAGATAAGCTACCAACTCCCTAGCTAGTTTATTTCCATTCTGTTTGTAAGCATTTTTTAGTCATTTGTTATTAATGAAATGAAGTCTTATTTCCACTGCATTTATGCGTTTATGTGTATTTCTGTATTTCATTGTGTTCCTACATAAATCCAGATCAGAAGTGGAGTACTCAATTCGAAAATCTATTGTTCCATTCACATATCTCAATATCCTCTTTCCTGCCTTCCAATGTGATTCTTTTGGAGCTTTCATGAACCTTGAAATTAGGCTCACTCCATACATAATATTAGGTCTTGTCTCTGTGAGATACAAGACTTTCTAACAGTCTTTTAAACAATGTGGGATCCATTATTTACCCTTTATCTTCATTGTTTAAATTCAATCTTGTTATGAGAAGTGTTGGAGCTGCTTTGGAATTTATCATATTGAATATTTTCAATATTTCATGTACATACTTGTATTGTGAGATTAATATACCAATTTTGGACTGGTGAACCTCTATTCCCAAAAAAATCTCATAATCCCTAAATTAGTCATTTCAAATTCATCCTTCATGACTGACTTGCATTCTTCTATGCCAAAATCACCTGTAAAAATCAAATCGTCTACATATAAGCAAACAATTAACATATTACCTTGTTGATTTTCTTTGATGTACATTGTTGGCTCACTTTCACTTCTCTGAAATCCATTCTATGTAAGACAATAACCTATACAGTTGTACCTAGCTCTGGGAGCTTACTTTAACCCATACAGTGCTTTCTTCAATCTATATACTTTGTTTTCTTGTCCTGGAACCTCAAAACACTATGGTTGTTCCACACATACTTCTTCTTCTAAGTTTCCATTAAAAAATCTTGATACATCCATATGATAAACTGGCCACTTGTATTGCGCTGTAATAGCGAACACAATTATGATTGTGTCCACGCATGCAACTGGTGCAAATGTTTCATTGAAATCAATTTCAGGTTGTTGTGTAAAGCCTCTTGCAACTAACCTTGCCTTGTGCTTTTGCACATTTCCTTCTGCATCTTGCTTGGTTTTATAAATCCACTTGAAACATATAAAATCCTTGTCTTTAGGTACATCAACCAACTTCTATGTCTGATTGTTCTCTATGCATCTGATTTATTCATCTATGGCTTGTTCCCATACATCATCTTTGAAAGCTTCTTCAAAATTTAATGGATCATCTATTTGTGAAAACAAAGAAAAACCCCAAAATAAATTTGTTGCATCCTCATTATAGATGTCATGCGGACTTCTTGTCTTCCTTGGTAACAGACTTGCTAAAGTTGTATCTAGGAATGTAGAACTACTTAGACTGCTTGCTGGTGTTCGTTGCGCTCTAGGTGTAGACTGCGCATTTGTTGTTCTTACTAGAGCATTCTGCGCTATGATTTGTGTTGCAGTGCTAGGTGTAGAAGGGACTGTGCACCGAATTGTACATGGTGTTTGAGCCATTTCATCTTCTGTGCCATCATGCTCCATTGCATCAATAATTTTGAGTGCCTTTTCTATGCTTCCATCCCATGCTTCATTCTCCACGAACTTAACATTGCGGCTGATTATGAATTTTCTTGCGACAAGGTCATACAACTTGTATGCTTTTGTGGTTTCAGAATACCCAACAAATATACATTTTTGTCCTTTATTGTCGAGCTTCTTTCTCAGCTCATCTGGAATATGTGCGTATGCGACGCAACCAAAAAAATTTAAGTGTGCCACATTGTGCTTCATACCTCTCCAAGCTTCTTGAGGAAGTATGTTCTTCACACTCTTTTTCGGACATCTGTTCAATATTTATACTGTAGCTGCTACTACGTCATCTCAATACTCATTTGAAAAATGTTTGGCTGCCAGCATATTGCGCGCCATCTCCATGATGATTTGGTTCTTTCTTTCTTCCACACCATTTTGCTGCGGTGTATATCGCGCAGTAAATTGCTTGTAGATGCCATGAACTTTACAAAAGTTCTGAAATTGTCTTGAAATGTATTCTCCTCCTCTGTTAGTTCTTAGAAATTTGATGTAATAACCACTCTTCTTCTCCACGAGTGATTTAAATTGTTGAAAACAACTCAATGCTTCAGATTTATGCTTTAAAAAATAAACATATGTCTTTCTTGAGAAATCATCAATAAATGTTAGAAATTAGGTATTTCCTCCTATAGATGGAGTTTGCACTAGCCCACAAATGTCTACGTACACAATTTCCAGTGGAGCTTTTTCTCTGTAAGACTTGCCAACAGGAAATGATTCTTTGTGTTGCTTGCCAAATATGCATCCTTCACATATCCTTTATGGTTTATCAATCAATTGAAAACCTTTTACCATATCCTTGTGTGTAGTAGTTTTAGACCTCCAAAGTTCAAATGTCCAAATCTGAAATGCCATAACTAGGAATCATCATATACTTCATATTGTAATGTTGCCTTCATCTCTGCGCTATTTTCTCCTTTCTTGGTACTACGCACACTATTTTCTTCATTAGAATTGCGTGCACTTTCTGAGGTAAATGTAGTGTCTAACTGCACATCTTTTCCTTTTCCAGCAGCTAGCACTGTATTCTTCTTATTGGATAGCTTCAATGAAAATGGGAACATTATGTTACTTGTCATCTGAATTGTTGCAATAAGTTGATTGCTTGGGCATTTATCCATAACCACACAATGATTATCTTCCACGTACATTTTGTATCCTTTCTGTAAAAGTTGTCCTGTGCTCATCAGATTATGCTTCAGACCAGAAACATAATATACATTAGACATAGCTTTTTTTTCTCCTTGCTTAGTTAAAATGTTTATAATTCCTTTGCCTAAGACAATGACTTGGATATTTGTTCCAAGTGTAATCTTGGTTTGGACTGACTCATCCAAACTAGAAAACAAATCTATGTTTCATGTCATGTGGTTACTGCAGCCCAAATATGAATACCATATGTCACAAGGGCTTGCTTGAGCAACATTGCATTCAGCTGGTGAGCCAATAGGAATTACCTCGGCACACACCATAAACATAGGGTGAGTTTGGTTATTTGCATTGTTTGAATGATTTGACATTGCTTGTTCTGATTATACTGTCTTTTCCTGCACTCATATGCATAATGTCCATACTTTTTACAGTAATGGCACTGAATCTTTGATTTGTCAGTTCTATGACCACTTGACTAACTTGTACTTGGGTTTTGACCTCTTCCACTAGTATTTCCAGGATTGCTACTGCATCCACTCTTGACAGAACTTATTCCTCTGCCTCTAGAGTTATCTCCCCCTCTTCCTCTTCCATGGCTTCTAGATGACTGTGTGAAAAATGCATTTTCTAATGACACACTTGACCTACTTAATCTCTGTTCATGATTAATGAGGGAAGCTTGCAGTTCATATAGACTAAACTGAATCAAGTCTTTTATCTCTCCTAGGATCACAACAAGGGTATCAAACTTAGGAGGAAGACTCCTAAGTACCTTCTCAACATTTTTTCTATCTTCTATGGTTTCACCATGAGACTTAATCTGATTTATCAGGCCAATGACATGGGTATAAAATGAATCTATTGTCTCCGAATATTTCATTGACATTGTTTCAAAATCTTTTCAAATAATTTGTAGTTTTGAAGTCTTTACTTTGTCCATACCTTGATAAGAGGTTTGCAATATGTCTCATGCTTCCTTGTCTTGTTTTGTTGATGCAAATCTTGGGAGTATGCTCTCATGCATGGCTTGATGCATATAAAACATCACCCAAAGTCCATTCTTCTTTCTTTGATCTTTCAAGACATCCTTCTGAGTATGTGTTAGGGCATTGTATGCTGCCTGATCTACTGGTTACACATAACCATTTTCAAATATCTCCCATACATATTGACCTCGGAACAACGGATTCATGGTCAAGGAGCTCATCTCATAATTCTTTCCTGTAAAAGTGGGAGGTTGCAGATTTGAGGTAGAGGCCATTTTCCACCTTTCAACAAAGTTTCTTCTCTTGAACTTGTTATGATAGAACCTTCTCTTGATCAAATTTCTCGTGATCAACCTGATTTGATACCATATCTAGAAATTCGGATCGACACGCACAGACTGCTCTACGCAACACAGTTTCAAATACTGCGCACAGGCTTCGCGACAGAGTTCTCAAAACTAACTGTGTAGTGCACAGATTGCACGATTTGTTACGCGATGTGAATAAACACAGTTAATGAAATGAATTATGTATGGTGAATAACACAGTGCTATGCTTAGCACATAAAATAAAAAATATGATAGAAACTTGTCAACATTAAAGACGACTATTAATACGACTGACTCTTCCACTACTTAAATGGACTCAAGAAGATAAAGATCAGCTCCATTTATAACTTCAGTGCTTGCTGACTGACTTAGACTGAGTTTGAGTTAACGTGCGACTTTGCACTTGCAGACTGTTAGACACACTCACTGAATGACAAATCAGCTTACTGACAAAACCACTGACAAATTGACTGTCAACTATCAGACATACTGGCTGAATGACAAATCTGCTGACTGACAAAACCACTGACAAATTGACAGACACGTGAATATCTCACCCACTTGTAATTACTATTTCCAACACGTCCAATGTATACAAAACTGCATGGTAGATGGGCATAAGAAGTGATCCCCATAAACCAAAAGCTCTCCCTGTCATGTAAGACTCTAGTGCATACAGTCGTTGGATTCTTCATCACTTCCGACGAGGCTAGGCACATGGAGAGAGTATGAATAAATGCAGACATGGCCTCCATATGATGGGCCAACTCTCTTCAAAACAAAACTATTGAACGTCTTGCGTAAAAGTATTCGAGAGTGCACTATAGTTATTGGCGCTGGAAATTATCCAAAAACGGGCATGCATATGCAAAGCTTTTAAGACGGAATTTTTTTTTTTCCCCAGATGGACATGCATAGGCTTTTAATGATAAGGGACCAGAAAAATTACCACACTGTTGATTAGAGAAAGTAGAGGAGAAAACTGGAACCAAAAGCTACCTTATCGAATATACTAAACCTCAACAATATATATCGGTGATCTTAACTGACACAGTAAGACATGCTGAAAAAGTCGAGTTCGTACATTGGTGAAGCGGCATATCCCCTACATTGGTGTTAATTTGGGCATGCTTGTGCGAAAAATGGAGTGACTTGAATTAAAAGCGAAGCAAATCTTCTGCGATGGGTGAGCAGCAGTTCTAGATTGACCTACTTTTCTTCTACGGATCTTGTAGCTCACCAAGACCCACCAACTTTGACCGTTTTTTCCGAGTTGGACCTCCTTACTTTATTAATTTATCAATACTTGCAAAATGAAAGATTTACTACTTTTATTAGTGATCTATGACTTTAAAAAGTTAAATCACATGTAAAAGAGAGTTTCAAAGGCTATTCTCCTTAAATAAACAA
>JASDQU010013190.1:163026-182420 GCA_032191745.1 Picea mariana
CCAGGTTCAGTATATGGGATACATTATTGATGAGTGGGTGGTGCATGTGGATCTAACAAATATCCAAGTCATCCGGGATTGGCCAGCCCCAACCACCCTAATAGAGCTCTGCAACTTTTTAGGTCTTGCCAATTTCTACCGTATGTTTATGTTGGGATTCTATCATATCACTTGGCCCTTGAGTCAAGTCACCAAGGGAGGAGCTAAAGAAAAATTCTTTTGGTACGAATCTCAACAGAAGGCGTTCAGGGAGTTGAAACGTCACCTCTGCTCTGCACCAGTGCTCACATTACCAGACTTGCAACAACCATTTGAGATCGAGACAGATGCCTCTGACTATGCCATTGGGGCAGCCCTTAATCAACATGGGCATCCAATGGCATATCACAGTGAGACACTTTCTGACACATTCTAGAAGTATCCCACTTATGAAAAAGAAATGTATTCCATTGTGCAGGCTTGTCGGCAATGGAAGCATTACATTTTAGGAAAGGAAATGGTCATCTGCACAGACCACCGCCCCCTGCAGTTCATACAGACGAAAGGGAAGTTGCAGAACGATCGCCATCAGAAGTGGTCCACATACGTGCAACAGTTTCATTTGAGCATTAAGTACAAGAAAGGCAGCACCAATAATGTTGCAGACTACCTCAGTCAACCACCCATCGTGGCGCTAACCACTGTGCTCAACTCTTGTGGGCACGAGACTTCTGATTGGCCACTTCTCTACAAAAGCGATCCATAATTCGGACACACATACAATACACTCTTGGAGGGTAAGCAAGTTCCCAATTTTCACCTCCAGGATGCCCTGCTTTGTCACCTGGGACACCTTTGTGTTCCTTCAAGTGAGCGTGCCAAGATGATTTGGGAAGCACACTACAGTTGGGTCGTTGGGCATTTCGAGGTCGAGAAAACCATGGCAGTACTGAAAAAGTATTTCTATTGGCCGAACCTTCAATGGGATGTCGGGAAGTACATCAAGTCCTGCACTGCTTGCACCATTGCCAAACCGACCATCACGAAGCAAGGCCTCTATACTCCGCTTCCTACCCCCAGTCGACCTTGGAAATCCATCTCTATGGATTACATGTCAGGCCTTCCTTCTACTAAGCATCGCAATGACTTTGTTTTTGTGGTTGTCGATCGATTCTCGAAGATGTCCATTATGATGGCCTGCAAGAAGAATGTCACAACAAGAGCCTCTACTAAACTCTTCTTTGAATGAGTGTGGGTAAACTTTGGGATCCCACAGTCTATCATCTCAGATCGAGACAGTAGGTTCCTCAGTACATTTTGGTCTAGCCTCTGGTCGATGATGGACACCAAGCTCACCAAGTCCACAACTTTCCATCCGCAAACTGATGGCCAGACAGAGGTTGTCAACCAGATGATTGTACACATTCTGCGCATGTACAACTCAAATCATCCACGCACATGGGATGAGAGCCTCCCCTATCTTCAACATATCTACAACCGGGCTCTCCATAGCTCAACCAGCCACAACCCCTTTCAAGTGGGCTTGGGATTCCGGCCACTATGTCCCATTGACGTAGCCATGCCATTTGCGGATACTCAGGCAGATTCAACCCATGTCTAGTCTAAGGATGACAAGGAAAACAACTTCATTGAGCACATTCAGCACATCTGCCAAGAAGTTCATAACATCTTGGACAGATCCAATGCTAAGTACAAGAAACGACATGACCAACATCGGGTGCCACACATATTCCAGGTGGGTGACAAAGTGTGGCTACATTTGTAAAAGGAGCGCCTCATTGGACCCTACTGCAAGATTCGCCCACTCCGATATGGGCCATACACCATCACCAAGGCTGTAGGGGAAAATGCCTTTGAGCTCGGTATTCCACCATTCCTTGGTCTGCACCCAGTGTTCAATGTGGACCACCTTCGGCCCTACTTTCCACCTCTACTAGACACATCCGACATGGAAGAAAAACTCACACTAACAGAGTTAAACCCAGATTGCATGGAACAAGTCACAACTGATCGAATTATGGACACACAGATCAAGAACACCCGCCAACAAAGGATCCAACTATATCGAGTTGTCAAAGCAGGACAACTCCTTCACCAAGGCAAGTGGCTCACCAGGGACCAAGTTCAGCAGAAGTTTCCTCATCTCATGGAGGAACTCAATGCAATGGGGACCATTTCTTCCTAATGGGGGAGGACTGATCCAGGTGGATATTGGTGGCCACCTGCCTATTCCACTTGGACCCACACCATTGTTTCTTTCAATTTTTCAGTTTCCTTAATTGTAGCACAATTTACTATTTTTAGCAGTTCTTCGGGTCCTGAACTTCCGGAGCTGTTTTGAGGCCCTAAACGGCGTTTTTTGGGCATGAGTGCGTCGATGAATATGAGTCTGTTCTGGACTCAATATTCACTATCAACAGTGTAGTCCTTGGATAGATCTTTCTAACGATGTATCATGTGCATCAAATGGAGATAGTATGCCAAAGTTACGACCCTAGGAAATTGATGTACCAATTTACCCCAACGGGGCCCATATTATGGCGTTTCATCTCCTAGGGTTAGGTTTTTGGATGTTTAGGGTTTTCCGTTGTTTCTCAGTAATATATAGGCCTTCGAGCCTCATTGTAACATGTAGTTCAGAGGCCAGTAGCCGCCACATCTCTTCTCAGAGATAAGCTACCAACTCCCTAGCTAGTTTATTTCCATTCTGTTTGTAAGCATTTTTTAGTCATTTGTTATTAATGAAATGAAGTCTTATTTCCACTGCATTTATGCGTTTATGTGTATTTCTGTATTTCATTGTGTTCCTACATAAATCCAGATCAGAAGTGGAGTACTCAATTCGAAAATCTATTGTTCCATTCACATATCTCAATATCCTCTTTCCTGCCTTCCAATGTGATTCTTTTGGAGCTTTCATGAACCTTGAAATTAGGCTCACTCCATACATAATATTAGGTCTTGTCTCTGTGAGATACAAGACTTTCTAACAGTCTTTTAAACAATGTGGGATCCATTATTTACCCTTTATCTTCATTGTTTAAATTCAATCTTGTTATGAGAAGTGTTGGAGCTGCTTTGGAATTTATCATATTGAATATTTTCAATATTTCATGTACATACTTGTATTGTGAGATTAATATACCAATTTTGGACTGGTGAACCTCTATTCCCAAAAAAATCTCATAATCCCTAAATTAGTCATTTCAAATTCATCCTTCATGACTGACTTGCATTCTTCTATGCCAAAATCACCTGTAAAAATCAAATCGTCTACATATAAGCAAACAATTAACATATTACCTTGTTGATTTTCTTTGATGTACATTGTTGGCTCACTTTCACTTCTCTGAAATCCATTCTATGTAAGACAATAACCTATACAGTTGTACCTAGCTCTGGGAGCTTACTTTAACCCATACAGTGCTTTCTTCAATCTATATACTTTGTTTTCTTGTCCTGGAACCTCAAAACACTATGGTTGTTCCACACATACTTCTTCTTCTAAGTTTCCATTAAAAAATCTTGATACATCCATATGATAAACTGGCCACTTGTATTGCGCTGTAATAGCGAACACAATTATGATTGTGTCCACGCATGCAACTGGTGCAAATGTTTCATTGAAATCAATTTCAGGTTGTTGTGTAAAGCCTCTTGCAACTAACCTTGCCTTGTGCTTTTGCACATTTCCTTCTGCATCTTGCTTGGTTTTATAAATCCACTTGAAACATATAAAATCCTTGTCTTTAGGTACATCAACCAACTTCTATGTCTGATTGTTCTCTATGCATCTGATTTATTCATCTATGGCTTGTTCCCATACATCATCTTTGAAAGCTTCTTCAAAATTTAATGGATCATCTATTTGTGAAAACAAAGAAAAACCCCAAAATAAATTTGTTGCATCCTCATTATAGATGTCATGCGGACTTCTTGTCTTCCTTGGTAACAGACTTGCTAAAGTTGTATCTAGGAATGTAGAACTACTTAGACTGCTTGCTGGTGTTCGTTGCGCTCTAGGTGTAGACTGCGCATTTGTTGTTCTTACTAGAGCATTCTGCGCTATGATTTGTGTTGCAGTGCTAGGTGTAGAAGGGACTGTGCACCGAATTGTACATGGTGTTTGAGCCATTTCATCTTCTGTGCCATCATGCTCCATTGCATCAATAATTTTGAGTGCCTTTTCTATGCTTCCATCCCATGCTTCATTCTCCACGAACTTAACATTGCGGCTGATTATGAATTTTCTTGCGACAAGGTCATACAACTTGTATGCTTTTGTGGTTTCAGAATACCCAACAAATATACATTTTTGTCCTTTATTGTCGAGCTTCTTTCTCAGCTCATCTGGAATATGTGCGTATGCGACGCAACCAAAAAAATTTAAGTGTGCCACATTGTGCTTCATACCTCTCCAAGCTTCTTGAGGAAGTATGTTCTTCACACTCTTTTTCGGACATCTGTTCAATATTTATACTGTAGCTGCTACTACGTCATCTCAATACTCATTTGAAAAATGTTTGGCTGCCAGCATATTGCGCGCCATCTCCATGATGATTTGGTTCTTTCTTTCTTCCACACCATTTTGCTGCGGTGTATATCGCGCAGTAAATTGCTTGTAGATGCCATGAACTTTACAAAAGTTCTGAAATTGTCTTGAAATGTATTCTCCTCCTCTGTTAGTTCTTAGAAATTTGATGTAATAACCACTCTTCTTCTCCACGAGTGATTTAAATTGTTGAAAACAACTCAATGCTTCAGATTTATGCTTTAAAAAATAAACATATGTCTTTCTTGAGAAATCATCAATAAATGTTAGAAATTAGGTATTTCCTCCTATAGATGGAGTTTGCACTAGCCCACAAATGTCTACGTACACAATTTCCAGTGGAGCTTTTTCTCTGTAAGACTTGCCAACAGGAAATGATTCTTTGTGTTGCTTGCCAAATATGCATCCTTCACATATCCTTTATGGTTTATCAATCAATTGAAAACCTTTTACCATATCCTTGTGTGTAGTAGTTTTAGACCTCCAAAGTTCAAATGTCCAAATCTGAAATGCCATAACTAGGAATCATCATATACTTCATATTGTAATGTTGCCTTCATCTCTGCGCTATTTTCTCCTTTCTTGGTACTACGCACACTATTTTCTTCATTAGAATTGCGTGCACTTTCTGAGGTAAATGTAGTGTCTAACTGCACATCTTTTCCTTTTCCAGCAGCTAGCACTGTATTCTTCTTATTGGATAGCTTCAATGAAAATGGGAACATTATGTTACTTGTCATCTGAATTGTTGCAATAAGTTGATTGCTTGGGCATTTATCCATAACCACACAATGATTATCTTCCACGTACATTTTGTATCCTTTCTGTAAAAGTTGTCCTGTGCTCATCAGATTATGCTTCAGACCAGAAACATAATATACATTAGACATAGCTTTTTTTTCTCCTTGCTTAGTTAAAATGTTTATAATTCCTTTGCCTAAGACAATGACTTGGATATTTGTTCCAAGTGTAATCTTGGTTTGGACTGACTCATCCAAACTAGAAAACAAATCTATGTTTCATGTCATGTGGTTACTGCAGCCCAAATATGAATACCATATGTCACAAGGGCTTGCTTGAGCAACATTGCATTCAGCTGGTGAGCCAATAGGAATTACCTCGGCACACACCATAAACATAGGGTGAGTTTGGTTATTTGCATTGTTTGAATGATTTGACATTGCTTGTTCTGATTATACTGTCTTTTCCTGCACTCATATGCATAATGTCCATACTTTTTACAGTAATGGCACTGAATCTTTGATTTGTCAGTTCTATGACCACTTGACTAACTTGTACTTGGGTTTTGACCTCTTCCACTAGTATTTCCAGGATTGCTACTGCATCCACTCTTGACAGAACTTATTCCTCTGCCTCTAGAGTTATCTCCCCCTCTTCCTCTTCCATGGCTTCTAGATGACTGTGTGAAAAATGCATTTTCTAATGACACACTTGACCTACTTAATCTCTGTTCATGATTAATGAGGGAAGCTTGCAGTTCATATAGACTAAACTGAATCAAGTCTTTTATCTCTCCTAGGATCACAACAAGGGTATCAAACTTAGGAGGAAGACTCCTAAGTACCTTCTCAACATTTTTTCTATCTTCTATGGTTTCACCATGAGACTTAATCTGATTTATCAGGCCAATGACATGGGTATAAAATGAATCTATTGTCTCCGAATATTTCATTGACATTGTTTCAAAATCTTTTCAAATAATTTGTAGTTTTGAAGTCTTTACTTTGTCCATACCTTGATAAGAGGTTTGCAATATGTCTCATGCTTCCTTGTCTTGTTTTGTTGATGCAAATCTTGGGAGTATGCTCTCATGCATGGCTTGATGCATATAAAACATCACCCAAAGTCCATTCTTCTTTCTTTGATCTTTCAAGACATCCTTCTGAGTATGTGTTAGGGCATTGTATGCTGCCTGATCTACTGGTTACACATAACCATTTTCAAATATCTCCCATACATATTGACCTCGGAACAACGGATTCATGGTCAAGGAGCTCATCTCATAATTCTTTCCTGTAAAAGTGGGAGGTTGCAGATTTGAGGTAGAGGCCATTTTCCACCTTTCAACAAAGTTTCTTCTCTTGAACTTGTTATGATAGAACCTTCTCTTGATCAAATTTCTCGTGATCAACCTGATTTGATACCATATCTAGAAATTCGGATCGACACGCACAGACTGCTCTACGCAACACAGTTTCAAATACTGCGCACAGGCTTCGCGACAGAGTTCTCAAAACTAACTGTGTAGTGCACAGATTGCACGATTTGTTACGCGATGTGAATAAACACAGTTAATGAAATGAATTATGTATGGTGAATAACACAGTGCTATGCTTAGCACATAAAATAAAAAATATGATAGAAACTTGTCAACATTAAAGACGACTATTAATACGACTGACTCTTCCACTACTTAAATGGACTCAAGAAGATAAAGATCAGCTCCATTTATAACTTCAGTGCTTGCTGACTGACTTAGACTGAGTTTGAGTTAACGTGCGACTTTGCACTTGCAGACTGTTAGACACACTCACTGAATGACAAATCAGCTTACTGACAAAACCACTGACAAATTGACTGTCAACTATCAGACATACTGGCTGAATGACAAATCTGCTGACTGACAAAACCACTGACAAATTGACAGACACGTGAATATCTCACCCACTTGTAATTACTATTTCCAACACGTCCAATGTATACAAAACTGCATGGTAGATGGGCATAAGAAGTGATCCCCATAAACCAAAAGCTCTCCCTGTCATGTAAGACTCTAGTGCATACAGTCGTTGGATTCTTCATCACTTCCGACGAGGCTAGGCACATGGAGAGAGTATGAATAAATGCAGACATGGCCTCCATATGATGGGCCAACTCTCTTCAAAACAAAACTATTGAACGTCTTGCGTAAAAGTATTCGAGAGTGCACTATAGTTATTGGCGCTGGAAATTATCCAAAAACGGGCATGCATATGCAAAGCTTTTAAGACGGAATTTTTTTTTTTCCCCAGATGGACATGCATAGGCTTTTAATGATAAGGGACCAGAAAAATTACCACACTGTTGATTAGAGAAAGTAGAGGAGAAAACTGGAACCAAAAGCTACCTTATCGAATATACTAAACCTCAACAATATATATCGGTGATCTTAACTGACACAGTAAGACATGCTGAAAAAGTCGAGTTCGTACATTGGTGAAGCGGCATATCCCCTACATTGGTGTTAATTTGGGCATGCTTGTGCGAAAAATGGAGTGACTTGAATTAAAAGCGAAGCAAATCTTCTGCGATGGGTGAGCAGCAGTTCTAGATTGACCTACTTTTCTTCTACGGATCTTGTAGCTCACCAAGACCCACCAACTTTGACCGTTTTTTCCGAGTTGGACCTCCTTACTTTATTAATTTATCAATACTTGCAAAATGAAAGATTTACTACTTTTATTAGTGATCTATGACTTTAAAAAGTTAAATCACATGTAAAAGAGAGTTTCAAAGGCTATTCTCCTTAAATAAACAATTTTATTTTTCATATATCCGTTAGTCAATCAATGCATGCATGAGGAACTGTTAGACTGCGCCTAAATGGCATGAATTCCGTGATCACATTTAAGCCAGTAACGTCAAAGCCAGACAATTTCCCATTGTGTCAGACAATAAGCCAATCGAAATCAATTTTTTACATATGAAGATATTTGATTTACAGGAATAATAGACGAAAAAACGACACTGAAAACTTTGATTCGCGCAGAATCCGATCACCCGATCATATAGAGAGAAATATTTTACGAGAGCGATTGGCGTCACGTGGAGTGGGTAGAAACAGCACTCAACTTGTCTTCTTCGTGATTCGTCCCTTTCTAATAAATGAGAATTGACGATTCATCCGACCAAATTAATGGAATTTGGGGCTCAGTGCAATTTTCTACCAAATAAAATTCTTCGTCATCTTGATTTCATCTTTCCAGAAATCTATTAAAATCAGCAGGCTCCTTGTCACTCAGCCATTCAAATATTCTCCCCCACGTTTCGTTGAATGAATTATATAGATAAATTTTAAATCATAGTTCATCAATAGAAATCGGTTTTTAAATTATAGTTTATCAATATATATAACAACACTCCTTCTTGAGTCGTTAAAAATTTTAGATTCATATTATTATAACATATCTTATCTATAATTCATTGACCTCGTATTAGATTGTCTATTGATAACAAATATTTCTATATTATCTATTGTTTGAACCACAGGACTGAAAAGACCGATTTTTATATAATAAAAAGTATCATATTTGTCATAATCTGATTGAACAACGGATTGGAGGTCTTATTGCCGCCTTCGCTATTCCCAATGTTATATATGTTGGCATATTTAAAGTATTTCATCGTATATGGTCTTTTTGAATCATATATTTTCTTATGCATTGGTCGAAGGTGCATTAATGCTAGCATTAGTTCGAATGTTTGCTTTAGCATTTTGTGCTAGCTAGAATGCATTCTCTAGCATATTACTATGTGTGATTTTTTCTTTATTCTTGTGTGCTTCGAGAGAAGAGGCCTGCCACGTTGCATTTTTCTTAAATGTTTTCACAAGACTACGCCCTTCGACGGTTCTGACAGTCTTAAGTGTTTACTTAACAGGTCTGGCAGTCTTAAATGTTTATTGTATAGAGGCGTTGCAATACAGTTTCGTTCCATTTTTTTGATGGTGTTGTTTGCAGTAAAATTGTGTTGAATAGTTCTCCGTCGGCATCAGTGGTTCAATGGTCAATGTTTGTTTGCTAGTTCGTTCTATGATCCTTGTTCTTGTTTGATTCAACTTTTCAAAGTTGAGGTCCTGCAATTGCAGTTGGACCTCTTCGTGGTTGTCACTGGTTTGTTGTTCTTCAACTTTGCAAGCTGTTGGACTAGTTGTTGCGGTTTGCAGTTTTTGGGGCTAAGTTGTTGTCATCCCTCATTGACAGGTAAGTTTCTGTGCCATCGTTTCGTTGGTATTTTTAAATGGTGGGAGTCCCTGCCTTGAAATTCTGTTGCAGACTATCTTTCTTTGTGCTCTTAATTTATGTTCCTGGAAACCATGCGTCTTCATATGTCGGTTGCGACGTCCATAGTTATTTCGAAAATTGCAATGCATAGGGGTTTTCGAAAAGTAGTTCAGATCTATTAGAAGAGGGAACCATCCGTCGGGGTGTAGATGCAGGGAATGCTTTCATTCTGTGGTTTGGAAAACTGCATCCAACTATTGCCTTTGTCATGTCCTTTGTATTTTGAAGAACTTTTTTCTGGCTCTGAGAAGCTTGTAGGATGCATGCCATGAATAGGTTCAAATCAATCTTTCTGCTGAGTAAATTTATGGTGTTATTTATTTGCGTTGTTTCTTTTTGTTTGGTTCGCTTTCCAGTGTGGATTTGTTTTCTTCTCATCTATTATGGGGACTAGGGGGGATTGAAGTTGACAAGAAGAAGGTTGAAAGATACATATGGGGATTGGTACCGAGTTCCGCGCTTGTAGTTTTCCTATTTTTCTTTCCTTTTTTTTTTTCCTACTTTTATTCTTTTTTCCCCCTTTTTTCTGTTTTCATGCAAACTGAAAGTATCTAACAAACAGCTTCAAAATCACAGTTCAAAAGATGAAAGAAGTAATAGATGTTGAGTCGTATGAAATAGATACACACTCCATTATACATGATAACATTGGCAAGGTTTTGCATAGAAATGAGATTTTTAGATTGGATGCATTCTCATATACTGTAGAGGATTGCCTTTTCGATGCATTTCAGGTTCTATTGCATTTCCGCTATTCCTCGACCAACCTGCACAATGGATTGATAGATTATTTCCTAGGCTGTTTAAAAAATGGCGACATTGAGGCATTGGGGTCATCTGAATACGAACTGGAATCTGTTTTTCTTCGGCAATTGCATGGAATATATGATGTCCAAACTTATTTTTCAAAGATGCGGTTGTCTGCATCTCCAATTCTGCCTACACATGAGAGGAGACTCTGGGGAGATACATTTTGTATATGGTGGTTGTCTAAGTGGCTCAATATATCAATTGGAATATGATCATTGAAAAGAAAAACAAGATATCTACTATTCAACAAAATTGCATTTGACAATCCATATTGCATCTTGTTCCATGATGCCAATGCCGTCAGTGGTCATTATGAACCACTACTTTACAAAAAAACGTCCATATCCAATGTTGATCAAGCTCATATTTATTTGTCCCTCATTTGCAAAGACCTTGAATCGCAGTGGAAACAAATTATTTATCGCTTAGACTGCCATGGTTTACAGCTAGCAACAACTGTTGTGTCTAGCTGTGGAGATAGTCTGTTTAATGCAATTTGTTGTTTGGTAGTAGTGGAGTTCGTTGTGCAGTCGCTACAGCTTTACACTGTATAGTCCTTTTGCAATGCAATTATAGGCGACAACCAACAAGATTTTAGGTGCTTGCATGAGCACCTTTTGCCATATCTCCTACAAAATATGTCGACAATTGGAAGTTGGCAAGAATACCTTGTAAACATGGCTCTGCCATATGAAAAAGGGAATGTGGAGGGTTGCAGATTATGTTTGCAATGACTGTCTATCATGTTCATAGTAAATATCTAGGTCTAGTCGGCCTCGCCAGATGGAACTGTCAATTCCTGGTCTATTGATTCAAATTACGATCGAACAATTGACATCCTCTCATTGAAAAAATATACAACACATATCCATTATGAACCTTTGCTTGGACATATCAGTGGTTTAGGGTTGAATGTCCATGCCAACCAAACCACATCGAATCTGCATATGTGTCGCATGCTTTTTAGTGAGAATGAAACCCCTCCCACTTGCGATATGGCCATACAGGGCTTGAACAAAAAAGCCATGTGTGAAATTCATCACATTTATGATGAGGCCATACAGGGCTTAAACAAAAAATGTAGAGTAAGTTATCACAACTTGAAAAACGTTATGCGTAGAATTCGTCCCAATTGTCATGAGACCATACAACCCTTAAACAAAAAATGTACACTAAGTTATGACAACTTGAATCAGAGTGAAATTCATGCCAGTTGCCATCAGGTCATCGTGCCCTTAGACAAGAAACATAGAGTAAGTTACCACAACTTGAAAAAGGTCATGCACGAGAGAAAAAAATACATTGCTACGCTTCCTTTTAGAGAGAAACTCACATATCACAATCTAAAGAAATTTGTTCATGCACAATAGAACATAAATAGGTATGGTCGCATATCCCAGAATGGTCATGCAACTGTCACATTTCGTGGATAGAAGCAACACCATGAATTATTACTAATGAAAACCAACAAACACTTTCTACTCATACTTCCTTGCGAAAGAAAAATGCAAGACAAACGTACATGAAACAAATTAAAGACACTCCTTCCATTGCGTGTGCAATTTATGAACAATTGAATTTTTCAAAAAACAGTCAGTCTTTCACGCCTGATTTACAAGAAAAATACCTCCGCTTGATAGTGCATGATAAACCATTTTCCAGTGGAAAAATTTGTCTTCCATGCAAACGGTCACTTGAAAATGGAAAATTACCACAATTTTGCAACCCCTGAGCAAATAAGTTGTAATACACCACTACCATATGTAAGTGCACTTACAGAACTTGAGGAGAGACTTGTGTCTCTACGAATTTCATTTTCAAAAATCAAGCCTTGGGGCTATAAATGACCCCAGATGGGCTTAACAAGATCAATTATTAATGTGCCTATTCAGCTAGATGTTGTGCAAAAATCCTTGCCACGATTCATTAGCGATACCATGACAACTGTTGTGGCTCTGAAAAGAAGCTTGTGATACAAAAATGTCTATCAGACAGGCAAAGTGCGTGTGCATAATGTTATGAAAGAATTAAAGGAATTATGTTCCAGGGCCCTGTATAAAGCACATAACATTTGTATAAATGAGAACTGGAACAATGTTCTTGTAGAAGAGGATGCCAATTCTGCAGAGACTCTCGAAAATGCTAGTGAATTTGATACAAGTGATGAATCATAGAATGAAACACCTTTTGAGACATTGGTGCATGGATTCATTGATTCAAAGTGCATTCGTGACTTGCAATACAAGATTGTCGAAATTGCACCTGCTGAGGGGCAGCATCCACTTGGAATATTCAAGGAAAAATTCGCTGAGGAAATGAACTTTCCAACACTCTTCTATGGATATCCATGTGCCATTGACATTACAAAATGATTTAGTTATCATAAAATAGTCCAATGGGAGTTGCTACATTCAAGCAGTGACTTCTCCTGTCACATAAAAAATTTGTTTTTAAAAACAACACGCATAATAATAGACCAAGTTCTTTCCTGCATGTGGGTCCGAATAAGAAAATGCCAGTTACAAGGAAGAAATTTGTTGTCCAAGGATGTCAAGTACAAAGTAAACCTAGAGAAAATTCTGAAATCTGATATTGGATCCATAGATTTAAAAAACATTCGCACCTCTCCTGACTACTTGCAACAAAACAAAAAAAATATTTTTGCAATGATCCGATAATTAGGCCCGCCAACATTTTTCATCACATTTACAAGTGCAGAGCATTGCTGGGATCCATTGGTAGCTGTCATATCTGATCCACATAGGAACAAGAAATGTAAAAAACAAACCGATACACTCGAAAACAATCACATTGACTACCTCATAAGAAAAGACCCAATGACATGTACTCACTACTATAGAAATATAATAAATTCTTTGAGACAATTGGTATTCCATGATGAAACATTTTTCAGAAAAATTCCAGACTACTTTTTTGTGACTGAATTCCATAATAGGGGAAATGAGCATCACCACACATTGTTGTGGATAGAGGGTGCACCAGTCTATGGAGCTGACAACAACTCAGAGATCGAACAATTTTTGGAGAAATACATAACATGCAACACAAATAATTTGGATCCAGAACTTGCCAAAGTTCATAGACATTACCATATAAGAAGTTGTAGAAAACGAAAAAGCTCGCATTGCATATATAACTTTCCCATGCCGCCAATGAGAGCTAAAAGAATCATAGAAGAATATGGAAAGAACATGAAACAAGTCATATTGATGCCATACAAATGATACACACACTTGGAAACACATTTATTAATCTTCAACAAATGTTTATTCAGTAAGTAGTTCACATTGCACTTTCCCTGCCCCTCACTTGTAGTTCAAGAAAATGTGTCTTCATAAACACATCTCCACTTGAAAAACACACATTTCTGCTTCAACCACTGGTTTTGCTAGAACAAGAGTCTGACAATTAAGAAGACGAGCTATGTCGCTCTATTGTTTATTATTACCTTCAACGTCCATCTCCTATTAGGCATATCTATTTAGTAGTATTCAAATCACATTATAAAAAAAATGGTGCGCACATATCAAAAAAAAAAAACCCCTCTGTGATACGGTTTGTCAAATACAATAAACATTCTGAGTCTGAAAACTATTGTAGAGAAGAACTGTTGCTGTACATTCTGTTCAATGAAAACGAAGAGACATCAAAACATAACTTCTCTACATGGGAGGCTACGTATATTTCCTCTGAGACTATAGTGCACATCAATGAAGCTAGATTTACCTACAATGTTAATCCAACATGGGGTGATCTAGAAATTGCAGTTAATGAGCTAGAAAACCCTGACAATCCTCATAAGACATTCACAAACCGAGAAAGAACTAGAACTCCTTGCGAGTCCTATGACTTACAAGCGGATTTACCTCATGCTCCAGTAGGTGGAGGTGAAAAATGTATCAATCTTGGTTTTCATGTCACAAAACATCCTTTCCTAATTCAAAATAATGAATACCACAGAATAAGACATCTGTGGAATTGAGAACAACAAATAATTGTAAAGGACATTGCTCTTAAAAAATGCTTGAACATGGACACTCCTGTGCACTTGTTCCTTACAAGCAGAGAAGGAACATGAAACACTATTAGGGTCCTAACCTGCATATAGGTAGAAAAATATATTTGGATGTAATAAAGGTCAATATTAATAAGGCCTTGAAATAAAATAGAATAAGTCGAATGTAAGAAGACCTAATAGAAGCTTCTGCTTCTAGAAGGATCTTCCTATAGATGCTTTTTTTGATAGACATATTTAGTATAAATAGGAGTCGAGGGTATGAGAACCCTAGCTTGGAGATTATTGTAATAGAGCTCTGCTTGACTGGAGGTTTCCCCCTCAAAGAAGCCTGTGAACATTGCTCTTATAATCAAAGTGCTATTTTTGTTGTTATTCTTATATCATTTCAGTGTTATTGTGGTGATTATTCTGGTTATATTGTTGTTATTATGCCATTTCTAGCATTTTATTTCTGTTCTCCATACATTTTATATCTAGTATATTACAAGTGGTATCAGAGCACTTTCCTTGGAAGAAATTGTGGGTAATTTTTTTTTTTCAGGGTAGAGACGTATTCCAACATCCTTAAGCCACATAGATCTGTCGTTACATGCATAAACCCGCGGTTGAGGGATTCATACATGCATGAAATATAAGTGGTTCTTAAGCACACATCTATTGTCCACCCTTGTAACCCCTATTGGTAACCCTTTGAGTGGTAGTGCATCAGACAATACCTGTGTACGGATCATCCTAGATTTCCTGAATCCCTCTTTAGATAAACCGATCAGCCGCCTGACTGCTATAGTGCCACCAAGAACAACACTCGAGAAGATACTCTCTAGTACCTAGGTAGTCGGGTAGTACGGCTAAGGGTACAGTCTATCCTCCTTAGTTAGTTCTCTGAGATATTGGGCTGAGTACTACTATTGGACCTCGCACGTATATCAGAGAGCTATAGCACAGGGCAAACCCTTGTCTGTAGAACCCTTGAATACCTAACGCTTGGGGACAGAAACATAAACAAATTAAAACAAATAAGATCTATTGTCGCGCAACTGTGTTTGGGTTGCCAAGTAAATACACATTTCTTTCTGGTTAAGCATTTGGGCATTTCCTCTCTGCAGTATTCTTCAGACCAAAGTATAACTCTGTAGGTGGAAAAAAAAAAGTATGGAAATTTTTTCACCATTATTTGAGACTTATTCCATTGGATTCATCTCTTCGCCCTTATCACATTTATCCATATCATTTTTCAAAAAAAAAATTGACCCCTCCCACCCCTTTTCAGTTCCCCCATCCTCATGGCCCATACCCGTAGCCAAGACTTGGAAGCTCGCTTCAACACTTTCCAATCTGGTCTCATCAAGACCCAACAAGAAGTGAAACAACTCAGTGGCAATGTTGCTGCCATCAATACAACCATGCAGTCCTCAATGGAGGAAATCAAACAAGACTTCACCACCCATCTTGAATATGTCTTTTCAACACTCTGCACCAAACTGCATATCCTTATAGATAACCCTTGTTCTTCCTCACCTCCACATACGGAAGGTGACCATTCCTCTCATTCCCATAACTTTCAGAACCATCACTTTCAATGTGACCTACGCCTTCCGTGGGTGGATGTGACCAAATTTGATGGAAACAATGACGCATGACTTCTGGAGAGACAATATTAAATGCTTTGAATTTCATACTACATTGCGTCAGTCAGATGAAACATTCATTTCAATTCTAAACAAAATGCAGACAAACAACCAAACATATGATGACTTAACATATATCAATTCGAGGTGCTTGCGACCTACACCAACAGACCCAACGTTCCCTTACCTGTTCTACACAAATAAGTATGTTGTAATGCATAAAAAACATATTCTATCACTCATGCCTAGCGATGATATCATCATCAATTCAATTGACGTGGAAGAAGACAACCATGGAAATGTGCCACGTCATGAACATACATCTACTCTACCTTTGCAGCTTGTCCTCAAATTAGAAATGTTGGTTGAAATATATGCCTATAACTATGATTCACATGATGTCTTGGTCAATGGTGTAGATGGAATACTCAAAGTCTATACAAAAACAAAAAAACTTTATGTCCTTTGGATTAAGTTCCATGAACCACATATAGGCAAGTGACAAGCAAGCAAGTTGTCTTATCTATATAATTCAAACACTGGAAGCGATTGGACACCCATTTTGTGAATATCAAAGACAGTATTGACATCAGCAAAGACAGGTCGACTGAAAATTTGAAAACAGTTTCTGATTAAACTTGCATGTGCACGTACAGTCCATAGATCACAAGGACTAACACTTGATAATGCTGCATTTTAGCTTGCTGGAATTCAAATACATGGAATTGTATACACAATACTGTCTCGTGTCAGAAGCATAGACTCCTTGTATTTACTAAGTCCTCTTACAAAAGATAACTTCAAAGTCAAACAAAAGGTTGATATTTAAATGGAACAACTCAGGACCAACACAAAATGGAAACTGCACTATGATTACCAATTCATACAAACAAATTCATCTGTATCAATTCTCTTGCTTAACACATGCATATTAAATGCACACATGGATGATATACTCAATGACTATGATACAATGCAATCCGATATTTTGTTCTTGTAGGAAACATACATGGAATTACGCATGTAGAACAAAGAATTCCCAAATCACAATTGCATATCAAATTACATTACACATGGGGTGATGATATTGGTGAAAAAACATGTACCAATTTTGGAGCATATACATATCGAATAAAATAATGTTGAGGTGGTGCTTGGAAAAGTTTTTTTCCATGAAACAAAAATTGTGATACTGAATCTATATGCTACTCCCCATGCAACATTCTCCAACATAGTATATGTTATTTCCAATGCATTGGGACATTTCCATCTTAACGGACCCATTGTGCTTGTAGGAGACTTCAATATTGACATGCTACAAAAGAATGGAAGAACAAAAGAATTGGAAAACTACATGTGAAAATACAGTCTCCGCTTTCTTTTGCACAACACAAGCCATCTGCAAAACACACTTATTGACCATGTGTGGTTGAATGTTCCTATTCCTTAGTACAATATGTTTATATTAGATATACATCAAACATTTTGTAAAGTCACATTTCTATATTTCAAAGCATATTTGTATAGGTTGTTGCAAAAAAAAACAAAAAAAAATAAAAACAAATTATCCAGCATCTTAGTTTTCCTTGATTTGTACGCATATTGGTCTGGTTACCATACAATTGGTGTTGTACTTGAATTACAAAATATACATTATGCAAAAGAAACAAAAAAGGTACTTCCTTATAAAAACTATCTGTTACTCTATTCATCTTATTCTATTTTTTTAGTATATGTACATAGTACTTGCCTTTTTCTTTACATGTTAACTTGTGTTCATATTCATTTTGTTTTCTACTTTTGTTCATAGAAACAAACTGGAAAACTAGACACCACAAAGAACTCCTAACCAGAGATGTAGATGAATCCATGCAAAGGTGCATTTTTTCTGCCTGTGTTCCATATTAAATAGTTTTTCGTTTACTCTGTCTCTTTGTTGAACTGGTTTCTAGATGTGTTTTTTTTTTTTTTTACGCCTCCTTCGACACTCCATATATTCCTCTACATTCAATTGTCTTCATGTGTGTAATACATATTCAATATTGATCTTGCCAGACCTGGACTCCGTCTGTCAATTTGTATATCACGGAACTCTGAATGTTGTTTGTAGGACACAAAACAATAGAAGTACAATGTTGAGCCAGCCAGCCCACAAGTCCACTTGCCAATTTGTATATCGCGTAACTCTAGCTTCTATTTTCAAGACACAGAACATTAGAGGCCTAGTTTAGAGCCCGCAAGTCTGCGATCGAAAAATGTGGCTGAGTATGGAATAAGGGATCTATACATGCTCTATAACATGTCATGTCCATACTTTATAAAAGTACATATTTAGTATGTATTGATCGTTTCTTAGAGCCCACCAGCCCTCAAGTCCATCTCTCAATTTCTATATCGTGGAACTTAATAGAAGTACAATGTTGAACAAACCAACCCGCAAGTCCGCTTGTGAATTTGTTTATCATGCAACTCTGGGTGATATTTGTAGGACACAAAACATTAGACTCCCAATTTAGAGCCCGCCAGCCAACAAGTCTGCGATCTAATAGAAGTGCAATGTTGAGCCAGCCAGCTTGCAAGTCCACTTGTCAATTTGTATATCGCGCAACTCTGGGTGCTATTTGTAGGACATGAAACATTAGAGGCCCAATTTACAGCCCACAAGTTTGCGATCCAAAAAAGTGGCTAAGTATGGAATAAGGGATCTATACATATTTACTATGTATTTCTCGTTTCTAGGAGCCCGCCATCCCTAGAGTCCGTCTGTCAATTTATATATTTCATAAATCAGTAGAGGTACAATGTTGAGTCAACCAACCCGCAAGTCCGCTTGTCAATTTGTATATCATGGAATTATGGGTGCTATTTGTAAAGCATAGAACAATAGATGCACATTTTTTAGCTCGCCAGCCTGAGAACCCATGATCCAAAAAGTGTACATGCTCTATAAAATCTCATCCACCCCGCATGTCCACTTGTCAATTTGTATATCGCGGAACTCTCAATGCTATTTGTAGGACACAAAACAATAGATGCATATTTTTTGAGCTCGTCAGCCCGAGAACCCACGATCCACAAGGTGGACAAGTATGGGATGCGATATTCATACATGCTCTATAAAACCTCATGTCCATACTTTATAAAGGTACATATTTAGTTTTTCTTGGTTTGTACACATATTGGTCTGGTCACCGCACAATTGTTGTTGCACATGGATTATGGAATATGCACTACGAGTCCGACCGATCCCTTTCGTTTCCTTAGCCAATTTTGTGCCCGTGGCTTCCCTGGTATGTGTTATC
>JASDQU010013191.1:22821-33932 GCA_032191745.1 Picea mariana
CACTTAGTGAATTAGGTAATCAAACTCTTGTAAGGACCAAGTGAAGTCCACATGCAGCAAGGTGACATCTAATTCACTAAAAATTGGCACACTTTCACTCACACACAAAATTCACTTAACCCTCACATAGCTTCTTCTTGAAATGTGGAGGTCAAAGTAAGTTTCCTCCAAAAGGATTCCGAAAATACCCCATCTTTTCTTGACAGGACTATCCACTCCCATTTTTAATCAACGAGGTTGGTTTGCACCCCCAACCTCCCAAAACAACTACATCTAAAATATTTCTAAGAACTCACTAAGTTTTCCTCCACAGGAGGTGCCAAAATAATTTTTTTAGTCTAGGTAGGATTTCGGGGATAGGAATCCAAATAACTCCCCGTTATCTGGTTCTCACATTGTCAAAACATAGAGCTTGTCAAATAGGGAACTGAAAATCCTCCAAGTCAAGTGTTCCAATCACCATAAGGCAAGGAGATACTCATGAAGGGTTGAAGGCCGAGGTCTGGTTGTTCTGTGTGTCCCCCCTTGAGGCACCCACCTCTTGGACGGGATCCAGCCCGTGACCCATTTCTTAGGCTGGAAATCTAAATGCCACACTTTGACCGAGGTACCTGGTGACCAAATTTAGGACATCTACCCAGGTGGAAATTGTGGGCTGCAATTACACCTTGATTGGATTTTGTGTGGCTATTGGGAAATATCACCAGCTCTTTCGAGATATGCCCCCTTTACCCCTCATTATAATCAATTATTTCATCCTTCACTAGTTTCTCTTCCGATGACTTCAGACCCCACTGTTGAGTACTATTGGAAGGTCCAATGCTATTTGAGAGGAAAGACGTTACATCTTCTAGGACACAAGAATTTTCTTTCTTTTGATTCCCCCACGCAGAAAAAACCCACTTACCTACATATATGCTTCTTTCTCATTTTATGTATGATGCACATCTGATTACAGTTTGATTTGGATATATATATTGTGTAAACAGTCAACGCCAAGGCTCTTGTTTCTATATTACTCTCATCGTTTTTTGCACACATACACATAGCAAGTCTGACATCATAGGGGAACCACAAAACCCCCGTCGTTCACGACGCTTGCTCAAACTCCCTCCTATCTTAGGGGGAGTATTTGGTCATGCTTGCTCATCGGCACCTCCTTCACACACTCCTGTGAGTGCTACTATCTTAGGATCAGCTTTGCTTGGTTCTACATTACTTGGGTCAACTTCCCAAGGTCATCCATTCACTTGCTCTCCTTTACACGGAAGTAGGGGACCCACTTCCTCTCAAGGAGGGAGCACCAACCCACCTAGCCCCCCTCAAGGGTCAGGTTCACAACACACTATGGCTGGAGCTAACCCTCCACCCCCACTGCAGATGCCATATTTGGCCTCTCTCAACATACTGGATCTCACCAAACTCACCAATGATCCTATATTGCATGATCCCACATGGCCTGCAATGCCAACCAAACTACCTTCAGACATACCTAAGTTTGAAGGAAAGGTAGGGGATGACCCTGCCAACCATGTCATGACCTTTCACCTATGGTGCTCCTCCAACAACATTATGGATGATTCCATCAGACTGTGATTATTTCAACGCACACTCACTGGCCCATTGGCTAAATGGTATGTTGAAGAAAAATTGGGGTCCCACGCAACCTTTGAGTCATTGGCCAAAGCATTCTTGACCTTCTTCCAATTACCCATCTTCCACGACAATGGTCTAGAATTACTGTCTAACTTCAAACAAACCTTAGCCACACACATTGCTGACCACATTCATGAGTGGCGTAGGCGACGTAGTTTGTGAAAAGTAGAAACCACCAAGCAATAGTGTCTCGACTGGTTTCTTAGATCACTTGTCTCTCTCCTCGATAAGGATGTAGCTTCCAGCTTCCCTCAATCTGAAGAGGAAGCCATCAGTAAGGCCCAACAATATGACCTCATCTATGCACATTCAGGGTACTTATACATGATACTTCCTGATCTTCCAAAACCTGTGCCATTTGGCCAAGACAAACCTGGGATGTCTCACTCAGAAGACAGACTAATCGGTGCCACCACACACCATGGTCCACAACCCCAACCACCACTGATGTATGGAACACCTCAATACCCACCGGCATATGGGGGAACTTCTTATTACCCCCCACCCCCTTATCAACAACCATACCCTGTTGCTATACCTCCACCTATCAGTGGACCACCACCGGCACCTCCCATACATCCACCTCTTCCAACCACCAGTGGTACTCCCTCAACATCATCTTATAGTACTAATGAAAGCACTACGCCTTCCTATGTACCTTATGGATCGGTACCACCATAGAATCCATACTTCCCATTTCCTGGTCCTCCACAACCCATGGCTCCCCCACATCCTCATGTGGGGGTAAATTTTGTTCAACCCTCTGCTGCTCAACAATACCAAAGTTTTGAACAGTTGAATACATCCAACCCAAATCATCCATCGAACAATGCCAAGAAGAAAGGACAGAACAAAAATAACAACAACCCCGGTCAAGGTGGGAATCAACCCCCACAACACCAACCCACTGGGGGCAACCAGAACCAAGGGAACCAAAACCCCCAAGGGGGCAATAATAATAATAAACGCCAAGGGAGAAATAGTGTTAAAAATATCTTCCCTTGTGCCCTTTGTGGTGAATTCAGCCATTACACTCATCATTGCCCCCATATCACTGATTTCAAATGGTTGAAAGACTTTGGTAGTCTTCCCCATTCTCCTGCACAACCTGCCCCTCAGTAGGCACCACAACAATACGTGCAACAACCCCCTCCCTCCGTGCTGCAAAATCCTATTCCACATCAAGGTGTGATAAACACCCAACAGGACACACAACACCCCCCACCTCAGGTGGGACAATACCTCAACCCCAACAACCCAGCAGAGCGCACAATTCTCCTCACCAGTGAGGAAGAAATCCTTCTGCAAACGCGTAGTTGTCAGTATCATACACCCGCTAAGTCTCCTTCCATCCCTCCAGAAACAAACCCTCCACCGTCGGGACCCCCATTGGTGATCCCTCGCCCTTCCATCGAAACATCACTTCGCATCCCTCACATCCCATTGCACAGGAATGTCCACAACTCACAGGTTAGGGCAGCTCATAACTATAGTTTGGTATATGACTTAGCACAATCCCCGGCTGCCATGTTAGTCTTGGAAGTCCTCCAGACTTGTCCTACTCAGCAGAAATCACTACTTTCCGCCTTGGGGGCATTCGACCCTGCAGATACCCGACTCATCACCTTTGATCTTGATAGCGGAGAACCTTGTCTTCCCGCCTTGATCACTTTTCAAACACCAGTGAAAATACGGAACATCACAGTTCATCGGTGTATCATCGATGAAGGTGCATCTATGTGCATCATGTCCAAAACAGTATGGTAGAAACTTGGTTCCCCAAAACTCATACCCTCTGCCATCACATTACGAGCTTATGACGGATGACCATCCTCTCCTGAAGGGATCTTCCAAAATGTCCCCGTTGAACTCGGGGGAAAGACTATTCTCATCGATATCGAAGTTATCGATGCCCCGCTCAATTATAATATCCTGTTTGGTCGTAGCTACATGTACGCTATGAAGGCAATGGCATATTCCGTCTTTCAGACAATGATGTTCCCCCACAATGGGAAGATTGTGACCATCAACCAAGTCTCACATTATGAGCCTAACCCATTTGCCAACCTCGATAACATTCTTCCTCTCATCCACACAAACCAAGATGCATATCCACTCGTCGAGATGGGTCCTGGGATTTTTAAAGATCCATCCTTGTTAGGGACATACCATGGAGCACCACCACTCCTTCATCCTACTAATCAAGTATGCGTCATATCATCTAACGAAACTCACACAGAGGATACCCTTCCTCATACAGAGGCTTCTATCATATCTGACATCCCAGTCATCATAGAAACCCCTCCTCAAAACCCCCATGGACACTCGTCGACCCCATCAGTCCACGATTCCACCTCTCCCCAAGAACATAGTCCAGTTTGGGAGACAATTCCCCAACCCCTCACTCAAATACCCTTATTTTATCCTCCACCCGGTATAGAATCTTTTCAGGTAGAAACAACGCTCACACTACCTAATATGGTGTTAGCAATCCTAGTGTGGTATTTACACCCACCTGAAATGGTCCCTCGACCATCCCTTCCCCCACAGGAAGGAATCCCCATGACGATTCCCATCCTTACCCCCACCACACCCCCACTCACTAATCCCCTTGTTACAGCTGGGGGCAGGAGAAAGAAGAAGGAGCCCATCACTCCACTTCCTCCATGCATCCCACTACCTTGCGCACTATGTGAGAAAGAGGGCCACCAAACCAACAACTGTCCATCACTACCTGAATTACGAAATTTGATCTCCCTCAATCAAACTCCCACAACACCCACCACTACTGCTAGTCCCACCACTACCACCCACCCTTCCAGTAGTAAAGGGTTGAGGACAAAATACACTTGTGCTATCTGTTCAGAGTATGGCCATTACACCCACCATTGCCCAGCACTACCATGCTTTCGACAGACATTAGCCACTGTACGCCAGAACATCCAGAACAACCCAAGTCCTACTACGTCCTCGTCAACAAATATCACTAACATCTGCTATGTCACCACTTCAGTCAATGAACGTATGAGACACCCTTTCTCTCTCTACGATTCATTAGCTCATTTTACATACCAGTGTCCTATGATCCTTGAATACAGGCAACATCAATTGGCCCTGCTTCACTGACCTGCAGAGGCGATAATTGACATTACCTCATCACTAGAGGACCTTCATGTCATTTCTCCCGAACCTAAGGCACTCCCAACACCTCCTTGGTTCTTCAATGACGTCTCTGAGGGTTTACCCCGCAACCCCCCCAACTCTCCTACTCATCCCCCTACAGACACTCTCCACCCAACCACCATGGGTACCCCTCAGTACTTCAATATATGGTTTATGTCGAGTGAACCCTCACCATCTCCTAGCATTGTTCCCCTTGCTTCTTCATCAGGGGGAAACCACACTGTCACCAAGCTCACTCCTCATGACCCCTTGTATTCTCGATGTTTCTAATGCGATGAGGAAATACTGGAAGAGATAAACCACCCGGAATCTCCCTGGGATGCGCTACATCACCGCACACTCTTCTCTCCATAGGAAGCCCCTATGCCTCCTAACCAAAACCCCATTTACACAATCGAAACCAAATATTATATCCCATCAGGGCCTATCGATTGGTTCAACAATCCCATTCCTGCTCCTGATGCATTTGAATAAGGCAATATGGCCAAAATTTCCCCCACCATCAAAATTGACATTTCCATTAAAAATGGCATCGTCGAAGAAATCATCATTAGAGCTGCTTCCACTCCTCAGGAAATCGATGCATATAAAACCCTCTTCCAGGAATATAGGGATATTTTCGCCTGGTCATACATGGAAATTCCTGGCCTCGATCCCTCTATTGTCAAACATAGCATCGACACCTAGCCCGACATCACACCAGTTCGCCAAAAATAGTGACCACTACACCCATCCAAAGCTGCGGCTATTAAAGCCAAAATTGACAAATTACGTGCTGCCAGGTTTATTTACCCCATTGCTTATACCTCATGGGTTTTCAACCCTGTACCCATCGACAAAAAATAGGGCACTATCCGCGTTTCCACACAATTTCATGATCTCAATAATGCATGTCCCAAAGACAACTTTCCAACGCCTTTCATCGATCAAATTATCGACGACTGCGCCGGCCACGAGGCTCTCTCCTTTATGGATGGATTCTCTTTCTATAACCAAATTCAAATCCACCCAGCCAATCAGTATAAAACCGCATTCACTACCCCATGGGGTGATTTTGCATATCGTGTCATGCCTTTCGGCTTAAAGAATGCTGGCGCAACTTTCCAGCGGGAGATGACATACATCTTTCACGATCTGGCTAACATCATCCTCACCTACTTGGACGACCTCACAACTCGATCCAAGAAATGCACCCAACATCTCAATGATTTACGAATCATCTTTCAACGGTGTCGTCAGTACAACATCCGCTTGAATCCTCTCAAGTGCGTGTTCTGTGTCACCGTCGGGCGCCTCCTCAGTTTTGCTGTTTCCCAAAGTGGTATTATCGTGGACCCCCTCAAAGTCCAAGCTATCACATAAATTCCACCTCCCCAGAATTTATGGCAACTTCATAGTCTTCAGGGAAAATCTAACTTTCTTAGATGCTTTGTCTCGGATTATGCCATACGCGCACACGGTTTCCTTTGATTACTATGTCACGACATCCCATTTTACTGGGACAACCACGCCCAACAGTCATTTGACGATCTTAAAGCAGTGCTTTCAAATGCACCTTTAATTAGTGCACCTGACTATAATCGCGACTATATCCTCTACGTATCAGTATCAGCTGTATCAGTAGCCGGCATCCTCGTCTAGCTCGGAGATGACAATCATGAACATGTCATTTATTACGTTAGTAAAAACCTCTCAGGGCCACCCTTGAAGTATAAACACGAAGATAAACTTTCTCTTGCAGTTGTCCTTGCAGTCTAGAAACTGCGCCATTACATTCTGCTTCACACCACAAAAGTTGTCACAGATTCCAACCCTATGTAGTACTTGCTCAGCCGTCGGCAAGTTAACGAAAATTTCACTCAATGGATCATTATCCTTCAGAAGTATGACCTCGAGTTCTCAACACCTAAGAGTAAGAAGGCCCTCGTTCTCTCTGAACTTGTCATGACCCTCCCCTCTGACACCACCAGTGTCCCCGTCAATACCGAATTTCCTGATGAACATCTCTTTTACATTACTTCGGATGATCCTTGGTACGACGACCTTATCGTCTACCTCTGAACTCAAAAGTTCGGTAACCACATTTCACGGGATGATCATCGACGTATTCGCCATCAGGCCCCCCACTACCTTCTCATTGAAGACATCCTATATCGCCGGGGCATCAACACCATTCTTTGTCGATGCCTGACTATTGATGAGGCCGATAGAGTCTTAAACGACTGCCACAACGACGCATGTGGGGGCCATCTTTCAGGTATATCCACTGCTCAAAATATTATCCGAGCCGGTTACTTTTGGCCTACCTTGTTTCATGATTACATTCATGCCGTGAAACGATGTGAGCAATGTCAGCTCTACGCCAACAAAGCCCGGGCTCCCCCCGCTCTTCTCCACCCTGTCATTACTGCCGACCCTTTTTGTAAATGGGGCATCGAATTCATGACTTGTAATCTCCCCTCCAACAATGGTCACAAATACATCATTGTCGCCATTGATTATTTCACCAAATGGTCCGAAGCTATGCCCACTTTCAACAACACCGTTGACACTGCAGTGTGTTTTTTCTTTAACCATGTCATATCTCGTTTTGGAGTACCCCTCCAACTCGTTTCTGACCATGGGAAACACTTCGAGAATGAGATCTTCATCAAACTCTCATCTCGGTTAGGCTTCTCTCATGAGTTTTCCTCACCATATTACCCTTAGTCTAACGGACAGGTCGAGGCAGTTAACAAAGTCCTCAAGACCATGTTACAGCGCATGGTTAATAAACATAAAACCAATTGGCATCATATGTTATTTTCTACGCCATGGGCTTATAAAATGGCTGTGAAGACCGCTACTGGTTTCACACCATTCCATTTAGTCCATGGGGTCGAGGCAACTCTTCCCATCGAGTGCGAAATTCCCACCTTACACACCGCAATTGAGCTATTACCTGACACTGCTCCAATGGAGCAGCGCTTGCTGAACTTGGAGTCTCTAGATGAAGATCATCGATCTTCCTTACAGAACAACGAGGCAGCTAAAAAATGATCCAAGTCTACCTTTGATCGCCATGTCAACCTTCGATCATGCCGTGAAGGCGACCTCGTCCTGGCTTATGATATCGCTCATGATACCTTTGGCCACGACAAATTTGAATCACTTTAGCATGGCCCATACATTATCCAACATTGCCTCACCAAAGGCACATACATCTTGGCCTCCCTCGAAGGCCTCTCTCTCAAAGAACCTTTCAACGAGTTATACTTAAAGAAATTTTACGCTTAAAACGTAGTCATCCTACTTTAGGTCATTTTCTTTTTAGAGTTTTTAATCTTTTTTCTCCTCCCCTCACATATAAACTATCCTTTGTGCTATTGACATATTCTTCCTCTACCAGCCTACCACATCGGTTACACCGATGGCGCCAGCTGTTGGACACAAAATCTCGCTTCGGCTGCTTGGGCTCTCTACACCCCCTCACATGAAATGATCCATTCAAGTGGCATATGTTTGGGGCCAGCAACCAACAACCAAGACGAATATACTACTGTCATTGGCCTCCTGGCCAATGCCCAACATCATGATATTTGTCACCTTAGCGTCTTCCTCGACTCTCAACTAGTCGTTCTCTAGCTCAACAATGTGTACCGTGTACGCGATCCATGCCTCTTTCGCAAATACCTACAGGTTAGGCTGTTATCTCGACATTTTGATTCCATTACATTTACACATATTCCAAGACAATTGAATCAAATAATAGATCACATAGCTAACATGGTGTTAGATTGGCATTTATCACATCAAGCTACACATACATAAACATATCAAAAAACCTGTCACAGCATATATATAGAATGGACGTAATCAACTCATCAGAAAAAAACATGTAGACAACATATGGATCTAAAATATGTATACTCATGTATATATAAAAGCCCATCAGGCCATCCAAATGTTTACATACAAAAATACATGTATCCGCAGGCCAATGCAGCACCTTGATAAAAAAATTGGCTCATCAGCCTATATACAAACAAAAAAAAGATGTACATCATGCACCACTCATGGTGCCTCTATCATGCCACCACCTGCTCCTCCCTCGGGCGGTGGCGGCCCACCACCCCCTGCCCCAGGTGGTGGTGGTCCACCCCCTACAGGACCCTCCTGCCCCGGCGACAGGCATCCACTCGTCATAGCAGCAACCAATGCTGCTCATCGCACTATGGACCGCCATGGTGGTGGTACCCCCACACATTTCTCTAGGAAACTCTCATCCTGGATGTGTGACCACATGCCCTCAGGCACATCCTGTAAAACCGTCTCTAGACGATGACATATATCATCAAAATCCACTCCAGCCACCGCCGGAGGAGTGTGTGATGGCCCCGCACCAGGGTCATCAAACCGATGCCTCCTCTCTGCCCTCTCTGGCTCAGCTGGTCGCCCCGTGGCATCATCCTGCCGACGTCTCTCTCCCCACGGCAGTCTCTCCGGCTCCCGATGAGTTGGCACTCTCTGCAAATCTACCTCGTGCCCTCGAGGTGCCACATATGCACATACAAACAAACAACAGATAGTATCATCATATATATCATAAACATATGGACGACTATCTCAAAAAACACACAAACATACATATCTACATCATCAATCAACATACCTTGATGATCAAAAACCTCCCCAGGAGGTAGAACCATATCTGGATCATCTCGAAAGTGCACCTCGACATAGGGGTATCGCAAAATCACCTGCAGCATCTGCCACCATACCTGCGCTGCCTCTGCCGAAAAGAAGTGACCCCCTTCGCCACCACCATGGTGAAGCAATACAGTCGACCACCGCCTCAACCGCGGCTCTCGCACCCCAGGCACACTCAGTAGAATCCTTGGGTGCAACATCGGCACCCTCTCTAGAAACCAAGCCACTAGGATGGACCCAAAAGCAAACTCCCCTGCACCAGTAGACCGACAGTGGTCCAACTGTGCCACCATCCTCACATGTAGCGTCAACCCCCAAGCGAAATGCTCACCGGCCAACACTCTCTCCAGCACCAGAAGCTAGCCACCACTAATCCGCTGGGTCACCAGTGACCCATATACCTGCACAATCATCGCTGCTATACAGCGATGTGCTAGGGAATCTATCACCGATATACTCACCACCATCCCAGACATAAAGTTCTGACCTGAACAATATCTCTGGCCAATATCGGCGAGCAAAGTACTCCTAGGCAGCACCAGCTCCGCCAGTAGGGGCGTTCCCCGAAAGGGGAGCCCAGTCAAGAAATATACATCCTCCACCACAGTGAAGGGGATCTGCTCTCCTCGCACAAGGAAGCAGTGCAGCTCTGGACTCCACATCTGGATCAGGAACTGTAACAAATACTCTTGTGCCCGTATCAACGGGCACTCAAAGAACTTTAGCAGCCCACAGGCTGCCAAAGTCGCATGAACACCTGGCCCCTCAATGGCCACGGCGTCTCGCAGCTGCGACCAGTCTCGCTCCTGCCACCCCATTGGCATCGTCACCACTGTCCACCTACAGACAACACAGAGTCCTATATCAGCTCAAGCAACCATCAACAACATAAAAAAGACTCATCTTTATACACCTCAACCTTGCCTCCTAGGCACGGTTTTGTTACCCACAGGCGCGCACACATGCATGCTTGTTCACTACACAGGTGTGCACACATGCACGCCTATTCACTACACAGGTGTGCATCAGTGCGCACCTGTTTGTTTCACAGGCGTGCCCCTACGTGCACCTTTTCACCATACAGGGGAAATGAGGTGCGCGCCTGTTCAACCCACAGACACACACTAGTGCGTGCCTGTTCAACTCACAGGCACGCCCTTCGAGCGCGCCTTAAATTCCCTCTACTGCGCCCCCATGCGTGTATCACCGGTGTACAGGCACACACGTATGCACGCCTATCATCAGATCACCCGTGCATGTGGGGCCCATATCCCCTAAATATCTTTGTATGCCCCCCCGTACAACCCTTTCCCAAAAAATGAAATCCTATTTCTATGCAGGATGATCAGACTACTAACCTGACGCTCGCTAATCACCACTCAGATGCCTCGTCCTCCCCAAATCTCCCAATTTCCTCTACAAACTGCTCGTCCAGTCACTATTGCAGTAGGTACAAATGAGGTGGCAATGTGGGCCCTACAGCTATATATAGGCCTTTTGCCAAACTTCCACTCACCATTTCGGGAGCTCACGGTGTCCATTTTTCAATTCGTCTTCAGCCACGGGATCAACATCCCATCATA
>JASDQU010013191.1:57896-76032 GCA_032191745.1 Picea mariana
TGCATTTATGGAAGTGGTCGGCCTCCCAACCACTTATGGTTCAGCTCCCAAGCCGATTTGACCCTCAAATCTGGGCTAGATCCGACTGGTGGGCTAGTCAAAGACCTAATAATGCCCTAAATGGCCTCTTTTCACACTACAAAGCAGTTACACAATAACCCAATGCAATGCTATAAAAAGCCATGAATGCACCTCATTTCTGAAGGAATTCAAAGTAATGTTATGCTGCCTATATTGTTTTAAGGACTCCATCCTTGATAAGAGCACTTTGGCACCATTACATTGGACAATCCATCTCACCATTGGGTGGATTTGTAAAGAGTTTTTTCATCACCATTTTCATTTTCTTTGTTGTAAGAGGAGCTAACTAGTGAGGGTCCAAGAGCCTTCTCTTGGAGGAAGAAGGGAATCATAGTCCACTTTCTTCTTGGTGCTTTGTTTTCATCAATAGATCAGCCTCAAACATTGGTAACATGGGTCTTTTTGTTCTTGTTATCTCTATGTCCCTATACTCATGATTTTAGTTTTTATTAGTTTAATTCTTAATTATAGTTTTGTTTTTCTTTCTCTAACTCTTTTCTCTACAGCTGTCCTGCTCAGCAGACCCAACTGAGCTTGCAAGCGCCTCTTATTTGCTCACCAAGGTGACGAAAGAGGCGCAACACATACAATAAAACACAACAATCTTTATAGGAAAGAATCATATTACTGTATCATATTAAATGTGAAAGAGAGATTATAACCATGGCCTTGATGTCGTAAGGTCCCTTCCAACTGTCCTTCATTCCCCACACACTTCCACTCCAAGAATTTTGAGAGCATAGATCTGATAATGTTCACAATCTATCTTGACAAAATGGCTCATCTAGCCAAGCTAACAATCTCCAAAGCTCAATCCAATCCAAGCTCCAAAATCAAAAGCTAACTTTATCCATAAGAGTTCCTCTCCTTTTATAAGTTGAAGAGGATAAGGTGAGGAGGTTAGGATGATCCCACTAAATCATGAAAGTGAGTAAGATCCAAACCATTCGGATGCCACCTCACTATGGAAGTTTCTCCTTCTAGAAGCATCGAGAAGATGCTCGTTTTTCCCACATATGAGCATTTTCGCACCCTGCCTATATAGCAACCTGCGAACACTTTGCGACCTAGCTATGGTGCAACCTGTGAAAATCAGGCATTTTCTCACCATGCCCATATAGAAACCTGCGAACATCCTCTTTAATAGGGTTTTTACAAAGGGAAATGCAACTTATTTTCTCAGGAAAAGTTCTTCTCCCTTCTTTCTTCAGGAATCAGGCTACTGATCCCTCTGAAGGCAACATATAGGTTTACATCATTAACGGTCATAGGGATGACGAAAATAATATGTAACAGACATGGAAAGAAAAGGCATGGAAATGGCGTGGAAATGGAATGACATGGAGTGGAAAGGCATGGAAATGGCATGGCATGGCATGGCTTGGAAAGGAATGGAAAGTTCATGGAAAGGCATTGAAATGACATGGAAATGGCATGGCATGGAATGGCATGGCATGGAAAGGCAAGGCATGGCATGGAATGTCATGGAAAGGCATGTCATGGAAAGGAAAGGCATGCAATGAAAAGGAAAGGCATGACATGGCAAGGAAAGTTATGGCATGGCATGGCATGGCATGGCAAGACAAGGAAAGGCATGGCATGACAAGGAAAGGAAATGCATGGCATGACAAAGCATGACATGGAAAGACACATTGAGGTAAGGCATGTCAGAGAAGGGAAAGGCATGACATGGCATGGAATGGCATGGAAAGGCATGGCATGGCTTGGAAAGGAAAGACACTACATGGCATGGCATGTCTTGGACAGGAAAGGCACTACATGGCATGGCATGTAATGGAAACTCAAGGCATGCAAAATTTTTCACCTACACTTAAAATTTCATAAAAAATTCATTGGATGGAAATAAACTTTGTGATATAAATTTCAGTCACATGTCCCTATAAAAAATGTGCTTTATTTCTTGGTATGAGAAAGGTTTCTCTTTTTGTTATTCTTATTTCATTGCAATACACATTTTGATTTGACATTCTCCTTGCATAATGTTATGGAAAGTTATATTTATTGTTGTATATGTTAAAATGGGAAGCTAAATGACAAGACATGGGAAGATACATGACAATGGAATGACTTGGAAATGGCATAGAAAGGCATGACAATGGCATGGCATGGTATGTAAATGGCATGGCATGGAAATGGAATGGTATGGAAATGCCATGGCTTGGCAAGGAATAACATTGGCATGGAAAAGGCATGAAAATGAAATGGCATGGCAAGGCATGGCAATGGAAAGGCATGGAAATGGGATGCAATGGCATGGTCTTACAAGTCATGGAAATGGAATGGAATGAAATGGCTTGGAAAGGCATGGCAATGGCATGTCATGCCATGGCATGGATTGGAAAGGCATGAAAATGGCATGGTAATTACATGGAATGAATAGGTTTGTGGGATTGGGTTTGGGAGGGTCCTTTGTCTCCTTGTGTGTTCTAACCAAAAACTTCGGTAGGAATGTGCAATAAATCTCATATATGGTGAAGGGAAAAGAATAATGGTTTCAAGTCTCCCTGGAGGAATTTTGGTAGAAAGGCATTACTTTCTATGGCATGTCATGAAATGTAACCTCAAAACCTTTATTTGTAGGTGGAAAATGATACCCATTCTTAGATCTAGTTTTCATGTGAAATCTCTCATTGTATAGATAAAAATCAATAGGTTTAGTGGAGATCATGGAAGAATGAATAAATGTTATTAATAATTTATGGGTTTAAAATTTTGTACATATACCCACTACACAACCTAAACAAACACATGAGTGCATTAATGAGTGATCTAGGTGGATATTGGTGTCCACCCACCTATTCCAACTGGCGCCTCTTGATAGTTTTTAGTTCAACGCTTTCTTTTGTACTTCTTTGTAATTGTGGGTTCTACAATTTTGGGGTTGTATGAAGCCCTACACATCTTCTAGGTGGATACCGATGGCCTCCCACCTAATCCAACTACTTATTTTGTATGTTTTCATATCAACAGATCTTTTTGTACTTCCAGGGTCGTTTTGGAGCCCTAAACAGTGTTTTTTTTTTTTATCTCCACAGTCAAATTGTAGATGTAGTTAGATTTTGATGACGTAATATGTAGTTATTGAAAATACCTTTCCAACAGGCTATCACATGCCTAAAAAAGAGGTCATATGCAAAAGTTATGACCATGATAAGTTGAGGTACCGACTTACCCATGGGGGCTCACACAACTTTTGGCGTTTCACCTCCTAAGGTTAGGTTTTTAGATATCTAGGGTTTTGACATTCATGAGCAATGTTAAAAATTCCTCTGGAGCCTCATTGTAATCATTCTACTTAGACATATGAGTGTAGCAGCCACATCTCTTCTCATAGATAGCTACCACCATTCGAGCAAGTTGTTTTAGTTATGCAATCTTACAGTTTCAGCCTATTTCATTTATTCAATCGAAGTTATTGTTCATTGGATATCTATTTTTATCTATGTGTTAATGTATTTAGTCTATTATTTATCTTTTTCCTCTTATAAATCCAGATTAGTGGTATCAGAGCAATATTCTCTTCATTTATTTTTCTTCATGCATGTCCCCAACAAGATTTTAGTACAAGAAGGTAGGACTTGAACCAGTCGAGCCTTTGCATGATCAGCTGCTCCAAGCCCGAAAACAGCCCATGGGGGAAAAAAATAAAGATGATGGAGTAGGAGATCCTTTTAAAATGTTGCTCAAGGAAGCCCTCGTGCGAAAAAGGAACAAAATGATGGACAACTTTGCACAGATCCTTCCACGACTTCCCACAGGAGAAACATCTCCATTAAGCGTCCATGCAACCCCCTTCAAAGTACAGGTAAATTTTGATATTCCATTATTTGAAGGACTGATATATGCAGATTCTATAGATAAATGGTTGAATCTACTCGAAGGGTATTTTTCGGTCCACAATTTTTCCGATAGGGAAAAAATACTTTTGCACTCCTTAAGGTCATCCCCCATGTTAAGGAATGGTGGGATACTTACTCTGAGAAAAGGGCCATAGAGGAATCTGCAATATTTGCAGTCACCCCCACATGGGATTCCTTCATGGATTCCATTAAAGAACAGTACTACCTTGTTGGAAGCTATGAGGACTATTACACCAGATGCACTACCCTGCGTCAGGAAAGAGACCAGACAGTACCATATTTCACCAATATTTTCCATACCCTGTGCACTAAATTAGGTATCAAATATTCTAAATGAAATCTGGTGCTCAAATACCACAGTGGTTTGCATAGATACATTCAAACAAAAATGGATTTTATGGACATTGCATCATTGAGTATGACGTATAGATATGTCGTCAAGATCAAGCATAAATTTAAGCAGAAAAGGTGAGAGTTTGGATCTATAAACTCCTCACAGCAAAAGAAAGGAAAATCTGGCCCCAACCCACACAAAAATGGATAGAGAAAAGATGGCCACTCTCAGGAAAACAAGTCTAAGTCACAACACAAGAAGGGTAATGAGAAGTCAAAGAAGGACATGAGAGAATGGTGTGATTACCATAAAATTCCTTGGCACAACATTGAAGAATGTTGCTCCAAGCAGTCACTCGTGGTCGAGATGAAATATTTTGAGTCAGAGGTCGATTCTAACTACAAATCAAATCCAGAAGGAGGGAAGAATATTATCAATGTTGAACCTAGTACTGCGGTCACTACCACTAAATTCCATCCAAGTGAACCAGAAGAACTAGAGGAAGGAGAACGCCTCTTTCAGTCGCATATGTGGGTAAAGGGGACTCCACTTCATTTCATTTTCGATAGTGGCAGTTAGAAGAATCTAATCTCAACAGAGGTCATCAAGTGAATGGAACTACCTATGACACCACACCTGCAGCCCTACACTATCGGTTGGCTTCGCCAAAGAAGAGATCTTCATGTCAGCCAACTATATCGCCTACCCTATGACATCAAACCCTTCAAAGGTGAGGTATTGTGTGATATTTATCCCCTTGAAGTTTGTGATTTGCTTTTAGGAAAACCATATTTGTGTAAGAGAAATGTTGTGTATGAGTCTAGGACCCGTAGTATTATTATTACTTTGGGTAGAAAAATGTATAGGATACCAAAGGTGGTGCCACCTAATGCTATTTCTTTAATCTCTGCTAAGAAATTAAGTAAGGTCATTTCACAAACCGGGAAGTTTGTATTCTTTGTGATCCATTCTCAAAGTAATCAGAAGGTCGTGGCCACATCTCTAACCTCTACACAGAGTCTCTCTTTGCAATAGAAGCAAGTGGATGAGATTGTGTAAGAGTATGAATACATCTTCTCCTATCCCACCAAGGTACTGATGCACTGCCAAGTCAAGCATCCAATTGATCTAACCCCCGATGCACCTCTTCCTAATGGACCAGTCTATTATCATTCGGTGATGGAAAATGACGAAATCAAGCATCAGATCCAAGAGCTTCTTCAAAAGGGGCACATCAGACCCATATCCTCCCCTTGCAGAAGCATGATTTTACTGGTGCAGAAGAAAGATGGGACTTGACGACTCTACATTGATTACAGAGAATTAAACAAAATCACAGTCATGAACCGGTACCCAATTCCCATAATTGATGACCTTCTTGACCAACTCAAGGGGGAAAAGTTCTTCAACAATATTGATCTAAAGTATGGCTACCACCAAGTTCCCAACGAGCCAACTGATGTATGGAAGAAAACTTTCAAATCTAAAGAAGGTCTCTTCGAATGGCTAGTCATGCCCTTTGGCTTAACAAATGCACTAGCCACTTTTATCAAGTTGATGGATGATGTATTGAGACCCTTCACCAACTATTTTGTGGTGGTATATTTGGATGACATCCTGATATTCAATAGAACTTGGGAGGAGCACATGTAGCATATACAATAGGTTTTGAGCACTCTACGGCAGCACAAGATATATGCCAACTTGGAAAAATACTCCTTTGGCATAAACATGGTCCAATACTTGGGCTACATTATGGATGAACATGGGGTACATGTTGATCCAACTAATATCCACTTCATCTGTGACTGGCCAAACCTAACCATACTCACCGAGCTTTAGAGATTCCTGGGATTGGCCAACTTCTACCGACGGTTCATGTTGAGATTCTCCCATATTACATGGGCCCTCAACCAAGTGACCAAGGGATGTTGCAGGGAAACGTTCGCATGGGAGAAGGAAAAACAATGAGCCTTTAATGATCTAAAGAATCACTTGTGCTCATCTCCATTACTCGCCTTACCCGATCTGCAACAACCATTCGATATTGAGACTAATGCATCTAACTATGTTGTAGGCGTAGTTCTCACTCAACATGGTCAACCAGTGGAATACCATAGTGAGACACTCTCAGATACTGTCCAAAAATACCCCACTTATGACAAGGAAATGTATTCAATTGTACAAGCTTGTTCTCAATGGAAATATTACACTCTAAGAAATGAGACAATCATGCACATTGATCACAAGCCTCTGCAGTTGATACAGACATAGGGGAAGTTGTAGAACGACCACCATCAGAAGTGGTCCACCTACCTGCAGCAGTTCCATCTCAACATCAAGTATAATAAAGGGAGCACAAATCGTGTCATTGACTGTCTCGGTTGACCTCCCGTGGCTGCACTCACCATCGTACTCCATTCCTGTGGACATGAGACATCTAAGTGGTCTCAACTTTATCAGCAAGATCCAAACTTCGCCACCACCTATCAACTCTTGGGTATAGGCATGAATTTCAATGATTTTCATATTTAGAATGGACTGTTATGTCACATTGGACATCTCTGTGTTCCTGTAAGAAAGCATGAAAATATTATCTTGGAGGCTCACTACAGTCAGGTGGCAGGACATTTTGGCGTGGAGAAAACTGTGACTGTTCTATAGAAACATTTTTATTGGCCAAAACTCCGATAGGACATCAACAAGTATATCAGATATTTCACTGCCTGTGCCATTTCCAACCTAGCCATCAAGAATCAAGGCTTATGCACCCCTCTTCCTACTCCTGATAGGCCTTGGGAATCCATCTTGTTGGATTACATGTCTAGCCTTTCGTCCACCAAGCATGATAATGATTTTATATTTTTGGTAGTTGATTGATTTTTGAAGAGGGCCATCCTCATAGCCTGCAAGAAGAGTATCACAAAGAAAAATGATGCCAAGATCTTCTTCAAATGATTGTGGGTCCATTTTTGGATACCATAGACCATCATCTCCAATCAGGATAATAGTTTCCTCAACACATTTTGTTCAAGTCTCTGGTCATTATTGGACACCAAGCTCACTAAATCCACTTCTTTCCACCCCAAAATCAACAACCAAACAGAGGTCGTTAATCAGATGATTGTGCACATCCTCCACATGTACAACTCTAAGCATTCACATACCTAGGATGAGATTATCCCCTTGTTATAACCCTAATTTTATCCACATATGCATACCTGGAATTTGGTCCTCTTACTTGCAAATTTTTCCAAGCCATCACTGAGTTGCTCTTCTTAAAATCTCAATTTTTGAAGATGTACTCAGGCTGCTCCACTAAAGCCTGCATACGTACTCAGGATGCTCCACTATAGCCTGCGTACATACTTAGACTTCTCCACTACAACCTGCGTACATACTCAGGCTGCTCCACTACACCCCACGTATACCTCCAAAAAGTTGCAAAAAATGAAAAGTTACGAGGAATTCGTTGAGATTACGGGCTATTGGGTAGTTTCCCAACTAATCCACCACCTATAGCCCGTCACCCAACTAAATAACCATCCTTTTTTCATATAAAAAGAGGCATTTGGGTCTCATTCATAACATAATCATAATAATAGTGAAACTCTACCTGTTTCACATCCCCTCCTTGCCCCAAGAATATGCAACCAGCTTCTGAGATTTGTACCAAAATTTCCCATTTTTTCCTTTTTCCTCCATCATAATCCTATTACATTCCCTAGAGAGAGGTTGAGAAGAGAAAGATACATGGAAGCGCAGTTGGAACTTGGTGAAGAGGATCCTGGACCAGGTTCGAGGAGCAGTCGCCAATCTTGTTGTAAGTAAACATTGTGATATCAATTAAAGGAATACTTTTTTTGTGCCGAAATATGACGTGTCAAATATTTATGTTTGATTTATTCTTTATTATGACATCTAACCCATTATTTATATATGAGATGCATTTTTGTAGTTACCTGTTTATCTATTTGTGAATGCAGTCCAGCCTTGGGAGGAGGCTTGTAGTCAGCAGAGCTATTGAGAATGAAAGGATCGACACCGGACGTAGAGTAAAAGGTAAAGTTACCATATCTTTTCACTTTGTATTTCATGCATGAATGTGGGGTATATTCAGGGTAGTTATAAAACGTATAAGTCTTTTAGACGGTTAGATCTGCCTACATGTTGAACCCTAGTGTATTTCATAGGGGGGTTTTCCCGTTATAGCAGAACTGGCGACCATACTGGGGAAGCCTCTAGGGTTTTAGGGGATATGTTTTGGGTGTTTAATTGGTTTTATTACCTTTTTTGAGTTTCTACAAGTCTGTTGAGTTTTTAAAGGATTGTGGTCACCTGTTGGTGCCATACCAGTTCTCCCTGCCCTGTCAATTTGCTTATTTGTTTTATTTTTTTTTAAGAAGTTGTAGAGGTGTACACAGCCTGTAGTGGGTCTGAACGCATACATACGCATTCTGTTCTATAGACAGCCTGCGTACATACACAAGTTTCTTAAGTGTCAGTAGTGTACCTGTGTCAATTTTTTTTTTGTTTAAGAAGAGGCAATCAACCTCTTCCTTGATTGAAGTCATACTTCTCAGGGGTTTATTGATTAAGTACAATGTCTCTATTGTTACAGTCATAGCCTAGGTTTGACGTAAGTTTTCTTATCTTTTTAAAGATTTCTTGTGTTTTCTTTGAAAGGGATTTAGATGAGTCTGTGAGTCTTTGATCAACCTTTTTGGTGTCTTCAGCGATGCCCTGCGATCTGTAGTGGGCCAGAGGTTAGTTTTCAATCTTGTCTTGTTTTTCACTTTTTCCCCTTTCACTTGCTTTAAAGAAAAATAAAAATAATTTATTTCAAGTTTCTTGTTTGAAGCATAAAAATAAATAAAAATAAAATAGCACAATGTTGTGTTTTCTTCGCATCTTGAAAGCATTTCAAAAGAAAATAAGAAAGATAATCCTTCTTTCCTAGTGTTCTTATAAGTTTCATTTTTTGCAAGAGTCTTAAAAACATCAGCTGCACTACTGCACCCCTTTTGATTAAACCAAGCCTTAAAAAGAATGCTAATTTAAAATCAACTAGAATTTATGTTTGTAGGGTCAATCAACTAGTCTAGGCTAGAGCCTTGAATTACGTTGGAGAGGAAACTCTTCAAGGCTTAAAAACAAACATTGGAGTTAGATCTAGGGAGTGTAAAAAGTCCAGTAAACATGAAAGTTATCCGAGACCCCCCTCTAACATAAGGGATAAACACGAGGTTGCATGCGGAAAGGTAGCGGAGATAACCCCTCCAAAGTTGGACTAAGCGTAGTGGGGAACACATATAGAGGACTTGTCATGGGATATTGTTGGTTGCATTTGCATATGGATATTTGTGGATCTCGAATCCGTTCGAGGTTGTCAGTTGTCTTCCAGACCACTTGCTTTCGATACCTCGATATGTTTTGGGCTTGATACCCTGCTCATTGCAATCCATCCGACTGCCAACTGTACCCGCCTAGTGACTATTCGCGAGCTGGAAACTTAGTTGCCTTTATTTTAGGGACTTACACAGGTGATTGCAGAGGTATACTGTGGTACCTAGGGCAGACGTTGGGCCACGCTTTCAATATTATACCCGGAGGGTGATTCCATGTTCGAGTTTCAATTACACCGGTAAGTTGCTCTAGTGTTGGATGGCGTAATTGTTCTTCCAACTAGATAGTGGTCTACTTGATTTACCTTTAGGAATTTTTAGTGTGTGATATTTCCTCCCTAGTTTTCCATAGTGAGTTAGTCATTCATTGCTTTGGGTCTCTGACCTAAGGTGGTAGACCGTCCACTCTGTTGGTCATGAGGACTTATCAATCTTCCTCTTTGAAACGTGGAGCTGCCTCTTTATAGGTGTTGTTTTTATAGCACTGGTTTGTCGGAGTCAGTGTGTGAGACTTTTACGGACTTGAATGATCCTGCAAGGGGAGAACTTGTGCATAATATCTTCATGGAAAAATTTACTGATGATAACAACCAAGGAACCCCTTCACAAGGGGATTCTTGTGATTTTCCTTTCTTCGAAAACGTTGGTGTCCCTTTGATGTCCACTTTGTACATTCCTGGGTTGAATGTGGGACTATCGGTTTGGTTGGGTACCTTTCCAAATGTACCAAATGCTCTTGATGATTCCCAGTTAAGTGCTTTATGTCATGAGCACAATGTTGATGTTCCTTCATCAACAAAGTCTTCTCCTCCTCCTTCTCCTGCCTCTGGTGAAAGTACAGTTACTAGTAATTGGAAGTTTAAACAAAATACAAAGACGACGAATAGGAAGAGGAAGTCACCAACCTTTGCAAGTCACATTGGAGATAGGTCAACAACCTCTGCAAGTCACGTTGAAGACAAACACCCAACCTTTGCAAGTCACGTTGGGGGAAAATGTCCAGTCACTACTAGTCATACTGGCAATAGCTCTGTAGCCTCTATGAGTCATGTTATCGACCAATCACCTACCTCTGCAAGTCATGTTAGTGATATGTCAACAACCTATTCTAGTCATGTTGGGGACAAGAAACCAACCACTTCTAGTCATATTGGGGGCATTGATTCTATTGAGAAACCTAGATGGATAGGATGTAAGCCTAAGCTCCCTTGTGAGATTTTCAAGGGAGATCACCTTACTCATTTATGCCCTGGCCTTCCAGAGGTACGCAGATTGTGATCCCTATTTGCAAGTTCTTCTGATTTTGAGTCTTCTGAGGTTTCCTCACAGTCTATTCATTATTGGTTGAGAAAGTGGTCATGGCGATCTAGTCTTCGGCTGATCCCACTCCTATTTTGGGGGGTGAGGTGCCTTTAGACCATGTAGTATCACAATCTGTTCATCCATTGGTTGAGAAATTCGTCACGCTGATCCAGTATTCGGCTGATCCCACTCCTATTTTGGGGGGTGAGGTGCCTTTACACCATGTAGTCTTGCAGCCTATTCAACCATTGGTTGAGAAAGTGGTCACATCGATGCAATCTTCGGATGATCCCAATATTCTCTTGGAGAGTGTTGAGTCTACCAAAGTGGTCACGCTATTCCAATCTTCAGTTGATCCCACTCTTCTCTTGGAGAGTGATGTGTCTACCAACTATGTTTTTAGAATTTCCAGTTCAGTACTTTCAGAACAAGGGGGAATTCTGCTCGCTTCGAGAACACCCACTCCAAGCCCTAGGATGGTCTCCTTTGATTAGAATGACCTTTTTGAGCCTCATTTTCCTTCTTCTGCACCCTTTCAAATAAGGGTTGAAGTTAATTCAACAAACATTTATCGATCTATTGTGGATGAAGGAGCCTCTGCAAGTATTTTATCCTCCTCGGTTTGGAAAGTCTTGGGATCTCCTGAGCTTGTGTCTGCTTCGCATGAGCTGTTGGATTTTGACAGATGTCCTAGTGAATATTTGGGGGTTCTTCCTCAGTTTCCTATCTCGTTAGGTGGGAAGACTGTCCTTTTTGATGTTATAGTGGTGCAAGGGCCGTTAGATTTCAATATTCTTCTCAGGCGTGATTATGTATATTCTATGAACGTTGTGGTGTCTACGCTCTTCCGGGTGATGCATTTCTCTCATAATGGAAGCATTGTCACTATCGACCAACTGGCATTTGATAATCATCATCCTAATTCAACGTTAGTTCAGGTTTCCCCTTTATATGTTCCTAGTGTTCGTGTAGACTCTACCTCGCCACGGGTGAATTATGTGGCGTCTTATCCGCAGTGTTCAATTTCTTCTAAGAAGGAACCTGTGCAATCATGTTTTCCTTATTGAGACTTGGTATCAACAATTGATCCATTGGTTTATCCAATGGGGTCATGGAAGCCCTTGCTTCCCCCTCTTGGTCCAGGTGATCTTGAGTCTCCTTCTGAGTCTGATATTGTTGTTTTTAGATCCTCAAGCCCTCATGCTTGTGATTCTTCATTGATATACTATGCCAGTCTTGGCCAGAGCCTCCATTGTCATATGGAATATGGTTAGTTTACTTCACCCTTTGGGACTGTTGACCCTCATTTGTGTGATTTCTTGGATTTTGAATTGCCTTCATATGAGGCTATCCTTGAAGCCATTACTATGGTTTCTATACTGTGGGAGGACTTACATTGTGTTTTGCGATTTCTTCCCTTTTGGGAGACTTTCCAAGTTTACTATCGAAGAGACTCTTGGTCTGAGCCTAGTAGTGGGCTCTACCTGAACTAGTTTCATACATGAGTCGTAGCCCCCTGGAGTCTTATTTAATCCCTTTTTAGACTCTCTAAACATGAAAAGATTGCCAAGAGATCTTGTTGTCCTCCATGCTCGCCAAACTAAAATTTGAAGGCACGTCTGTCTGGCTGTAGTTTACCCCTTTTTCAATCCAGATGGTCAATTATACGAAGAAAGGTATACTCTAGAAACTTCGGTTCGCTAGAAGAGTATTCTCAGGTATACGTTTAACCCTTTTTTGGGCATGAGAGACTAAAGTTACGAAAAATGACCCCCCACAGAGTCCATAGTTAAGCTCTTTTCAGACTCCCTAAAATTGAAAAGATTGTCGAGTGACCCTGTTCCTTCACACTCGTTAAACTGGTCCAGAAGAACATCCCCTACGAAGTCCATATTTAAGCTCTTTTCAGACTCAAAATTGAAAATATCATCGTGTGACCTTGGTTTTTTTCACTCGTTAATTGGTTTAGAAAAAAATCTACTGGCATGAGTTTACCCCTTTTTCCGGCCTATAGATTAAGGAGGGAAAAGGTCCATCTCGAGGGATTCATCTCACTGGGAGAGTTCTCCTAAGTAGATTTTATACTTTTTCGGGCTAAGGAGACTAAATCTATAAAAAGGATGTGAGTCCATAGTTAATCTCTTTTCAGACTCCTTAAAATTGAAAAGATTGCCAAGAGATATTGTCCTTGTCACACTTGTTAAAATGGTTTTGAATAGACATCTTTTTGGTGCTATTTTACCCCTTTTTTCGAACCGAATAGACTACTTTGTAAAAAAGGTACCCCAACTGAGTCTTCTTTTATGCTTTTTCAGACTCTCTAAAAATGAAAAACTATTGAGCTTACCTTCTCTGGGCTCGTGAAAAAAACATTGAAGGGGGTTTCATCGTGTCTTGATAATCGCATTTGCATCTTTGTGTCTTTGGCCTAACGTCGGCTCCATGTTTCTCTCAACTAAACCTTTGAAGCATGCCTTATACACAATCCTTGTATCACTTTGCCTCTGCGACCTGACACCTTGAACCATGGAGAAATTTTCCCTGAGTGTCCTTTTCCTGCACATTTCTCCTTTCTCTGAGCATTAGTGTGTTCCTTTCTCTTGGAACTAGTATTCTTGTGACACTCCTTCCTCCTTTGTAATGTAGCATTATTTTATTCTTTTTCAATCTCTTTAAAAATATTGAAAAAGACAAAAAAATTCAAAAATACCCCAAAAAGAGGATGAGAAATATATATTATTTTTTGGAAGCACAATGTGTCACCCTTGGACAAAAAAAATCCTTCCGTTTCTTCGTCAAGATTTGGGATTTAATATGACCATAGGAAGATGTTCTCATTACATAGATTTGTGTCCTCCTCCATTTGGTTATTCTTCCAAACACATGGAGAGTTTGCTTTGCCTCCTACATCGTGAACTTATGTCAATGTCATGTTGCCTAAGTTTGACCATCTATCGTGCTATTTTCCAAGGGAATTTTCACCCATCCTGAGTAATCCTTTTAACATTTTGTCTCTTGACCTCATGCCTGTCCATCCCAAAAAGTTCAATCAAGTCCTTGTTCAAAATCAATGAAGTTCTATGCATGATCACCGATATCCTCTTGTTTGTTCTCGACGAGCTGTCAAAGACCTATGGGTAGTGAAGTCATACATTCACATTACATTCCTACTCGAGTTTTGAATACATTTAAGTTTTTACTCGAGCTCTGAAGGTCTCATCTCCAACCATCGGGCGTTGTTTGCTTCTTGAGGATGGATACTATACATGTATATCTTTGAATTTTAGATGTAGATCCACTGTGTATTTCTCGTGGCTACACTTTATATAGTTATATGACATGGATATGCAGTGTATTTGATTGGAAGCCATGATTTATTTAATCTCGAGCATGGGTATGCCCGCCTCAAAGAGACAATTGTTATTTTTGCAGATGGCACCTCCCGAACTCTGATCCTGGGCTCACTTGCTTCGTACATTGGTGAAGATTTTGTAATGTATTTCGACCATCATATGATCTTATGACATCACACATTAGGGGGTCTCTATTATAACCCTAATTTTCTCCACATATGCATACCTGACATTTGGTCCTCTTACTTGCAAATTTTGCCAAGCCATCAGTGAGTTTTTCTTCTTAAAAACTCATTTTTTGAATATGTACTCAGGTTACTCCACTACAGCCCATGTACGTACTCATATTTATCCACTCCAACCCATGTACGTACTCATTCTTCTCCACTACAATCCATGTATACCTCCAAAAAGTTGCAAAAAATGAAAAGTTGCAAGGAATTTGTTGAGATTACGGGCTATTGGGTAGTTTCCCAACTAATCCACCGCCTATAGCTCGTCACCCAACCGAATAACCATCCTTTTGTCATATAAAAAGAGGTGTCAGGGTATCATTCATAACTTAAGCATAAGAATAGTGAAACTCTATCCATTTCACATCCCCTCTTTTCCCCAAGAATTTGCAGCCACCTTGTGAGATTTGTACCAGAATTTTCCAGTTTTTTCCTTTTTCCTCCATCTTAAGCCTATTCCATTCCCTAGAGAGAGGTTGAGAGGAGAAAGATATGTGGAAGCACAATTGGAGCTTGGTGAAGAGGATCCCCGACTAGGTTCGAGGAGCAATTGCCAATCTTTTTGTAAGTAAACATTGTGATATCAATAAAAGGAATACTTTTTCTGTCCCGAAATATGATGTGTCAAATATTTATATTTTATTTATTCTTTATTCTAACATATAACCCATGATTTATATATGAGATGCATGTTTGTATTTCCTTGTTTATCTGTTTTTGAATGCAAGCTAGCCTTGGGAGGAGGCTTGTATTCAACGAAGCTATCGAGCGCGAAAGGATCGACACCGGGCACAGAGTAAAAGGTAAAGTTACCATATCTTTTCACTTTGTATTTCATTCATGAATGTGGGGTATATTCAGGGTAGTTATAAAAAGTATGAGACTTTTAGCTCCATAGCTCCACCGACCATAGCCCATTTCAGGTGGGACTAGGATTCCAACCCTTGGGTCCCATTGATGTGGCATTACCTCTTTCCACGACACATGAAGATTATTCCCATGTTCAGTCTAAGGCCAACAAAGCCACCAGATTCATTGAGCGGATTCAACACATCCGCCAATAGGTCCATGAGATTTTGCAGAAAGTCAATTCTAATTACAAGCAACGCCATGATAAACACATGGTACCACACCAGTTTTAGGTGGGAGACAAGGTCTAGTTAAATTTTTAGAAAGAGTGCCTTATAGGGCCCCATTGGAAGCTCTACCCACTTCTCTATGGTCCTTACACTATCACCAAGTCTATGGGTAGAAATTCTTTTGAGCTCAACACTCCAACCTTCCTTGGCTTTCACCCAATGTTCAATGTGGACCTCCTTCGGCCATATTTTCCACCCTTATTGGACACCTCATAGATCAAAGAACAACTAACACCAACAGAGCTCGAACTTGAATGCATGGAACAAGAATCCAATGATCAGATAATGGACACATAGGTCAAGGGAACTAGCCATCAGAGGATCCATCTTTATCGGGTTGTCAAGGTAGGTCAACTCCTACACCAAGGAAAGTGGCTCATCTAGGGCCAAATTTAGCAGAATTTTCCTCACCTGATGGGGGAACTCAACACAATGGAGACCATTTCTTCCTAAGGGGGGAGGACTGATCTAGGTGGATATTGGTGTCCACCCACCTATTCCAACTGGCTTGTCTTGACAATTTTTAGTTCAACACGTTCTTCTGTACTTCTTTGTAGTTGTGGGTTCTACACTTTTGGAGCTGTCTGAATCCCTACACATCTTTCATGTGGATATTGGTGGCCTCCCACCTAATCCAGCTGGCTTATTTTGTATTTTTTGATGTCATCACATCTTTCTATACTTCCAGGGTCGTTTTGGGGCCCTAAACAATATTTTTTTTGGATTGCCACAATCAAATTATAGATTGAGTTAGAGTTTGATGATGTAATGTGTATTTCTCTAAAATACCTTTCCAACGGATATGACGCACCTAAAATGGAGGTCGTATGCAAAATTTACGACCCCAAGAAGTTGAGGTACCAACTTATCCATAGGGGCCCACATACATTTTGGCGTTTCATCTCCTAGGGTTAGGTTTTTATATGTCTAGGTTTTTGAAATTCATGAGTGATGTTAAAAAGGATTTTGGAGCCTCATTGTAATCATTCTTCTCATATGGATGAGACTAGCAGCCACATCTCTTCTCAGACATAGATACCACCATTCAAGAAAGTTTTCTTAGTTCTGCAATATTACAGTTTCATCCTATTTCATTTATTCAATAGAAGTTATTGTTCACTGGTGTGAGCATGCTCACATATATGTGAGCCTGCTCACATATATGTGAGCAGGCTCACATATATGTGGATATCTATTTTTATCTCCGTGTTATTGTATTCATTATGTTATTCATTTCGTTCCGCTCATAAATCTGGATCAATGAGTCATTGACTAGTCTTTTTGGAACTTATGAAGGGTTACACATAGATCAAATGATTTTATATATGCCATGTATATAAAGAGGGGAATATTGTGTGTTCCCTAGAAAATGGTCAAATTATGGATTGAATCAAATAAGAAACTAACAACTAGGCTTCTCAAAGGAATGTCATGGGAAGGCTATGGTTTGAAGAGCCCAACTTGTAACAACCCAAGATAAGATATTGGTAGGTGCATGAACCTCATCTTCTAAATATATATGAAGTGTTTGGGTCATCCAAATGTTGTGTAATTGCATAATTGAATTTTAGCTTATGTCATCTTCATAATTGAGTAATTTTGGTACTAGTTATGGAGGTTAATTTGACATAACATTGAGCTAATATTGTTAAGTGATTTAGAATTATGTAGAAGATAAATGAGAGAAAATTATTTATATAATAAATTATTGTAATATGCCATTTTTTAGGTCACGATATTTTCAAGTGACCACTATTTGAGGGGGGATTGTCATTGGATTTAGATGGAGACAATTCAAGAGGTAGTCCATATTGTTGGTTTTGAGTTAGAATATGGATATCCACAACATTCATGCAAATAATTCAGAAGGAATGATCTATTGATGATGTAGAGATACATGGTTGATTAGGAAGCAATGCTACTTGATAACCATTAATTTCTTATGGATTTACCACTTAGCAATCTTTTCCACCATAAGATATCTATTAATGTAACACAAGTATTTTTAATGACTTTAGAAAAACTCAAGGGATTAATACACATAAATTCATACACTTTGAAATTCAAAGACCTTGAAATTCATATTTTCATCAACATAAAATGAAGAAACAATGAGATTCATAAAAAATGTGCATGAAATGTGTGTGTGTGTGTGTATTGAACATTGTCTAAATTCTACATTTTCTACAAAATGTCACCTCATGCCCAATATACAAAGAGACAACAAGTGCCTTGTTAAGCCCTAATATTGGCTCATTACCCCTTAATTGGGGCATATTATATTAGTAATGTTATTTTATTTATGTCGGCTTTAGGCCATTAGTTGTAATTATACCTCCTAGTCTCCTATATATACCAAGGAGACATTTTCATTTTGACTCATCTTGTACTTGAACATTTAAGTGGGG
>JASDQU010013191.1:103345-134347 GCA_032191745.1 Picea mariana
AGTCTCCTATATATACCAAGGAGACATTTTCATTTTGAATCATCTTGTACTTGAACATTTAAGTGGGGTAAAAGGAGGTTTCCCCCTCAAATAAGCTTATTATCTGAAATTATCTCTTTTTCAAGGCGTTGAGTACTTTTTCTGAGGTTTTTCTATGCTATATTGATATTTGGTTCTTAACATGCCTTAACATAAAAATCATTCATATGGTGTCCTATATACAAAATGACAGTAGTTGTTCAATCATTGACCACTTCCCCCCTCACCACCCTTAGAAGCGTCTTGGAAATCTATCTTTCTTCTCTTGCTTGAGTAAGCACCTTGAGTGGTTCTAGGTTTGGGTGTGCTTCGACGCTCTTGAGACTACAAAAAAACAAAACATTGTTATAATTTGTTTTCCTCAATGGATTAATAAACATACAAAATGATACTTTGTAATTTAAACTAAGACAACTCACCGCATATGCTATTGTCAATTGTGAGGGTGTTACCCTGCTCCACAACCCCAATATCTCTATGATGCCACCTTGCATCCATTACAAGGATCAAGTCAATAAAATTAAACAAATATGTGTAAAATCAAATTCATGATACATAAAAATTTATCATCAACACATTATCTCACCATGAATATCTCGAGCCTTGATGGAGATTCACTGCAAATGGAGCACTAGGTTGTACAACTTTCTATGAGGAAACCTCTTGTGTGGAAGCCTCGGTATATGGGGCCAATGGAAATGGTGTTGGGGGTGGGTGGAATACAGGTACATCCACTGTAGATGGATGTGATGGAAGAGGTGGCGTGGATGGTTGGCCTACATGTGAATCCAATGAGGATGTGTGTAATAAGATAGATGTTTGGGGTGGGATGTGATAGACCCCCATAGGTTGTATAAGTTATTTCAACTCCCTAGGCCTGGATAAAGGTAATCGATAAGCAAGTCCCAAGTGTCCAGGGAGTGTAGTAGTGCTATATCTAATGAATATTTCTGCAGTCTGCATACATATTAATAATATTGAACTATTAGTATCAATTAGTAAAATTCAAAAACATAAACACAAAAAAATTGAGAATTATATGATATTTAACTATACACATGGTACCTGTGATGCTGGTGAATTGTCCATCCAAGATGGACATTCCCAGGCATCGTCTAGTCCCAAATCTTGTAGAAACGCAAGATCATTAAAATTTTGAGGATTCCATAAAATATATAAATGATGATGGTGAATTTATCAAATGTGACACATACATGTGTGTCGGGTGTTATGAGTAGGATCCCTCTATTGTTGCATTAGTGGTGCGGCTAGGAACTTATGCATCCATCAGTGTAGAGGGTATACTCCTCAGACATAACAACTACAAAACAACATACAACAAAAAATCTGTATAAATACACAAAATACAAAATAAATATATAATTATGAAGAACATAGATAGGGTTAAGATATTAACCTCCTCCATGAAGTTATGTTGAAGACGAGGCTCTATAGGCCAATAGCATGTCTACCCACAACTCAAGAATCTGTGAGGTTCACATGGATGAATATTATTTCGATGTGCCCTCTCCTCATTGTACTATGTTGAGCATGTTGAAGCTCCAACCCCTCTATCAATGTCACTGGAAGGCACCTCCTGTTGAGATAGTGCAACAAATCTATTGTATTTCACTAGGCTACGATTCAATGATGAAATGGCTAGTTGTATCTGTTGCAAACTCTCTAAAACAGAAGGATGCTAGGTAGGGGGGTGAGGCCTTCTCCTAGGGGGATGAGGACCTAACATGGGATTGTTCCTAGCATGCTATTGGTTCTGTGTAGACCGCCAACCCACCCCATGGAAGTCATGCATATCAAATTAGTTGACATGATTACCCAAAATAAACTCATCCCATAATTTTCTCAGACATTATAAGGGCACCTCCTTGTTATTGCAGGGAGGTTTATCAAAAACCATATACCACCTATCCATTTAGTTAATTTGACTAATCTAGGGATGGATGCATGTTAAGAACCAAATATCAAAATAGCATAAAAAAACCTCTGAATAAGTACTCAATTCCTTGACAAAGAGATAGTTTCAGATAATAAGCCTCTTCAAGGGGGAAACCTCCTTATACACCACATAAATTTCCAAATACTATATGATTCCAAATGAAAAGGTCTCCTTGGAATATATAGGAGACTAGGAGGTATAATTACAACTAATGGACCCAATCCGACATAAATGAAATAACATTACTATTGTAATATGCCCCAATTAAGGGGTAATGTGCCACTATTTAGGGCTTAACATGCCCCTCCCCTTCAGACAAGTCTTTTCTGCAACGCTTGAGTAATTCTGGATGCTTCTGTATAAAAGACTCATATTCCCAATTCGAATCTTCAGCAGGTAGTTTCCTCCACTTAAAGAGATACTTTGAAATGGATCTATTCCTCAGCTGCGAAATTCTTGTGTCAGTGACAACTTCATGCTCCAATATGATTTTTCCTTCCTAGTCAATTTCTAGAAATATCGTTTGAAATGAAATCCTGTCACCTATAACCTTTTTTAATAATGAAACATGGAAAACTGGGTGTACTTGCGAAGATGCAAACAACTCCAATTTGTATTCCATAGTACCAATATTTTGAAACACCTTATACGCGACATAGTACTTTGGTGATAATTTATTATCCTTCTTATCTTGCTTGAGGGACATTTATTTCTATGGTTGTAGTCTTAAAAATACCCAATCCCCTACTTATATATTACCATAGACCCATCTTAAATGTGTTCCAACAATATAATCCTGGTGGGATTTCTTATTCCATTTCCACCATTGTTAGTATTTAGGATCTAAATATAAGACACATGAAGTTTCAGTAAGTCATCGATGATGCCATGTAGTAAAAAATAATGTTTAATCTCAATGACCCATCCTATGGGGTTAGAGCCATGAAATTTATTTAGATCCACTTTAGGGAGTTGATGCCACATCTAAGTCATAGGGCTGTGAACAAATCCATGAGAGTTAGGCACCATGGAATTGGATGATTCAACTCCCTCTAGTTGGGATTATTAGTCTTGGTAATGATGACCCTTGAATTGGTTATACATTGCCATGAGTTGGGACAACTAGTCTCGGATTAAGTCTAGTTTGGTGAAATTTTCATTAACATAAGCAAATTTTTTCTCAATAGAGGATTGGGTGTGGTCTATTTTTTGTTGCAAATCATCCCACAAAGTTTCCAAGGTGGAGACTCAATTGTTGAGCTCATTTTTTTTATTAGCCATAGGTATGGGGGTTCAAAAGAAAAATGTTCTCAAAGAGTGGTACCAAGGTGATCCGTGCTACTTTATGGGTCTTTTGATATAGTTTCCTGGTAATGGGGAAAATGGGCACACCAAAAAAGGCTTACTAGAGAATGTTACCATGACAATCAAAACAACATAGATTCTATTGAGATAGGTCCCAAATAAGAGTGTGGTGAGGACCCATATATATTTTTAAATTCCTATGGAGTTATACTCCCACCTAAATAATATCGTTCTGAATTTTTTTTCAAATTCTCAATATTATAGTTTATGTAGGAATTTTGTGGACTAGTGGCAATAATCAAGGCTTCTAGTGACTGAACTGTATGCACAGATTTTCAGGATAGCCATTTTTGTATGAGTTTCCTGGATGATAAAATGGAGAAAGGTTTCATGGGTCCTGAGGAAAAGGGAGTGCCAGGTGCTATAAATCTCTGATATACATGTAGGATCCAACAATAGTACTCCACCTAATTTCTCAGGGCTCTATCTCAAGAGGCTCGGTTCTACCCTTACTTGTACTACTTGATTACCTAGGTACTAGAGAGTAATATTAAAAAGTGTTATTCGTATTGCCACTATAGTATCAAGATGATTGATCAAAGTATCTATAGCTATTTTCAAGAAACCTAGTGGACTTCTAATATACCCAAGGGTATGTGGAAGTGAAATTATATATATAGGTGTTATCTAATGCGATACTACTCAAAAGGGTACCAACAAAGGTTAGACGGGTTTCCAACTAGGTGAAACCTCTTGCATTTCCTATGTTTATGCTTCCCTTGAAACACTTTTACCTTTCGAATGACAAATCACTATGTTATTTGTAGACAGTGGAATAGGTATCTAGCCTTGAAAAAAATCTCTAAAAGCATGTGCTCAAGAAAGTGCGTTGATACCACTTGTGGTGTTCTATATTAGTAAATTGAAATATGCATTTCATAAATAATAGATTTTACCTACATTTACTATAGAAAATATATATTGGAATCACAAAACCAAATAGACAAATATAGTAACAAAAACATTTATATGTTTATTGATGGAAGCAATGTTCACTCACCCCTTCATCGCAGAGAAATCTAGTTGAGAATAGATCCAATTATGATAAACTTCACAAGACATCTCATTACATTGCTTCTACTTCTTTATATAGTGCCATCTACCTCCTAGGAACATTCAAGAGAAAAAAATTTCTAGTAGGCATAACCTTCTAGTGAGCCTTCTTACATTTATTGATTTCACACTACTCCATGTACCTTATTTACTAGATATGACCTTCATAAATAGAAATACATAGAAAAATATATATCTACATAGGGGGTCAGGGAGGTTAGGACCCAAACATTAGATTAGGGGTGGTTGTATTGTAGAGATATTAAGTGTAATAGAGAGCTTGTGGTTGAATGGACCATGTTTTGTTTGTAGCTAGTTGGTGATTAATTCCTAGAAAGATAAGTACTTATGATTTATTATGATTATGTTGAATTAATTTTGTTTCAATTATTAATTTAATTGGTTTCCAGTTTGTTTAATTATGTTGCATGCTTAATATTTGATATGTAACTATGAATGATTTAATTGTGTGTGCATCATTATGCATTGTCATGTTTGCATGTATTAATTCATTAACAATGTGATAGTGAGGAAATGTGGTATCAGAGCTATATAATATTTATTTTAGCCCAATTAGATGGATGGGTACATTGCATAATGGTATTAGAGAAATATGTTGATGGAAATTGTGGTTTTAAGGAGTACCCTATAGTATTAATAGAGGATAGAGGTTAATGGGTATGTTTATAGGTTTTCCTTGCTAAGAATGCCCATAAGAATCTAGTCTGAACATATGATCTTTCGATTTGGATAAATGAGGTAGGTAATGTTTGTGAAGAATTTTGATCCCACTAGAATCCCTTGAGCCAAGGTGAAGTTGTGAACAATGCACTTATAGCTAGGAGTATCTTGGAAAGATAGTGAGTGGATTTATATTAGTTTTCTATGTTTCAGTGAAGAAAACCAATGCATAGTTTCTTCTCACATTGTTTAAGGAGCTTGGTGAGAATAAGAAAGAGTGACCACAATTCCACATGGTGATTGAAATAATAGTCATAAAAATTGAGTTTTGTCATCATAAGGTAGGGGATGGGGGGCATGTCATGGTTCATGCCAACTTGGAGGGGGAAGTTATTAATCTAAACACTCCCACTTTGCATGAAAATCCATTTTCCTGATTTATTTGTTTGAATCATTTTGTCCCTATTATACTTTAGGTTATTGTCCCCCCAAAAACAATTCCCATTTTAGACTACTACTTAGAGGATGTTGGTGCATTGTTGTTTCTCTTTAAGTCCAATATTAGCTAGCTACATCTAGGTATCTCAAGATTCAAATTTTATTAATTCCTAGTCTTCATAGTTATTTGAGTTATTTGTATATTGGTTAATTATGCTAATGGATTTTAAACTCTTAAATGATCATTCTACTAGTTAATATTAAAGTATTGTATCACTTGTTAGTATAGATTGATTGTAGCTTTGTTGGTTAATATATATTTCTTGTATTTTTTCTAGTTATAATTGTATCTCATAGTTAAATACACTACATTGCACATTATATATTTTATGATTTTTATTCTTTCTTGGGGCATTGCATATGGTATCAGAGCTTTGGCTCTAACCCTTAGGGAATATGACCCTTTCCGAGTATGAAACCACTAGAAGTATAGATCTCAAAATAGTTATAATCTATAAATATAAAAATATAGAAAAAAAATAGGTAAATACAATTAGAATAAAATCTATGAAAAAATAAATGGGTTGAAACATGTCCATTTTTATTCAATATAAGAAAACATGAAGAGCTTCTTGTAATATAGTTACAATTTTGAAGGGACTACCAAAATCCTATGAATATGATGCCTTATTAGAAGTCAATCTATGTAAATTTGAGAGAAAAACATGTTTTTAATGGCTATGACCTTTGTGGTTGGACTACTACATCTTGCGATTGAACAATTGCATTGTTATCCCTTAGGGAAGAATCATGAATTTCATAACCCATGAAATAAATAAGGAGTACTGCAAATGTAAGAGTAAACAATATTTATATCTAAGCAACAAACAAGGAAAATAACTCTTGAAAGGAACTATATTTGTAGTAGAAGAAATAATATTTGAAACATAAACTTAACAATAGAGTAAAACACGACCATCTAAACTCAAATAAAAATTCACAAGCTCCACCATATTACAATGGATAGATGATAGATTCCTTTATTAGAACCTCTAATTTGATTTGGCTTTGGGTAATTCAATTCAATATGTGGTAGAAGCACATCAAGCAAAGTTGTAGGCTTGTTCGTTTACAACACCAAAAGTGTAGGAGAAACAAGACTATATGGTGGATTCAACATAAGACATCATACTCCTAATGTCTAAGAATGATTACAACTTAAAATGATAATTGTATATCTTATGGAAAATCTATGGATTCTTCAAAAATCGAATATAGAGAACACTTCCAAATTTGTGAAGGTGCATAAATTGTCCATGCAAGCTTAAATAAATGAAATATGAACAAATATTGTTTCGTCTTCCATATTCCATGCCTATTGATATTCCATTTCAAAAGATAATCTTTTTGGATTACAAGCTCGTTGAGGTTCCATCCTAGCAAACAAATTGTTTTGTGTGTAACATTATGATAAATGTACAAGGGAGGCTTAGAGAAGATATATCAACCCAAGAGACAATTTTAAAACTATTTTGGAAAATCAACTTATAATCAATGTTGTTCATAAGGATACAAAGGTAATGCTATGAGCATGTGTTATATTATTATTTAATTATCTGTATGTCTACTTGGATGTTATATCTGTGAAAGTCCATGTGTAAGAAATCTAAATTTTGCAACAATTTTATGAAACCTAAAAATCCACAAAATATAATAATCACGTGTGGGAGTAAAGGTACGAGTCTACAAAGTGCTACTCATTTAATTTAGTTGTAGTGTAATTCATAGACAAGAAACATTATATTAATGGGTATCAAAGTGGTTCATGGTCCTTAAGTAAATATAAATAAGCATTTTCAATAAACTTGATTGATGGTTCAATTATAAATCAATATAAGACATAGGGAATGAAATCAAACAAAGTTGTAGTGACTAGATAGATAAAGTTCAAAGGCATAATTTGCTATGTTCCAAATACAAAAAAATGTTTGGATAAACCAAAAGTACACACCATGCATACAATGTGAGTATGGAGAAAAACTCCAATAAACATAAGAGAGATACATTACATAATAAATCCTTAAATAATATGAGAACCTACTTCAAATACCCAAATATAATCATAAATCACAATTCACATGTCCCATAATGACTACATGATCTCTATATATACATATTCACACATTACACATGTGGCCCCTTTAATATTAGGCCAAACCTATTCCATGTACATTTATATATTATATGTCCATTTAACCTCATATATGCCCCCCTTGGGTTCATATCATAGTAACCCCCCTTGAAAATATTTTTCCGCAAAGCTTTGCAGTTAAAGGCTTTACATGTGATGAAATCAAGTAATACAATTTCCTTATGTTCCTACTTTCTTCTTTCCATTGATGATGATCCATTCATCTAAAATTAATTATTTTTGGTCTTAATATTTGATGGCTAGTTGTTGAATAATTTTATTTTCTTTGATTACATGTGTTTTTGTTTTAACTTCTCTAATTTTTAGTAGTAGTAGGTCTCTGATAATATCTTGTCGAAGAGTGGTTTTGTGATACCCTATTCCATGAATATTGACAAGTATTTCATATTCTTCCTTGATAATGTCGATATCTATATTATTGTCTTCCTTGAAATATTTCATGGTAACGAGGGTGTCAATATGGTCTCACATTTGATGGTTTTTCTTCTACTTGCACACCCATTTCATATGTCTCCTTTTCAGAGACAATGGAATTCTCTATCTTCTATGCTTGGTATTTGATTACTCTAGCCTTCGAGATATTACCATTATACTTAGTATGTACATCCTCTAGATTTAGTTTAACTTCTTCTAGTATCTTATGGTGACCATATTGAATCTTGTGTTTCTTCTCCCTTTGAACCTGCAATGTGATCCCATCTATCAAATTCTTATGTTCTTCTTCAATTCTAGATTGGATTTATGATTTTACCACATAAGTATTTAGGGATTCCTCAAACTTCTTGCAAATTTCCTCTTCAAGTTTTTTGATATTGTCCTTTCAATTTTTCTGGTAATATCTTCATCCCTATTCTTTATTCTTTGATTGAAATTCCTATAATTGTCTTTTCACCTTCTTAACATTATTAATAAGTTATTGATTATGCTCACATAATCTATTTATTTCTTCCTTTTTACTTTTCAATTCTTCCTTTGAATCATCATTTTCCCACTTTTCTTTGCTACTCTTTTATTTCTTTAATTTCTTAACCTCCTTAATGAGTGGTTAATTAAGGGATTGCATCTTGGTGAACTCATGATATTTCCTAAAAATAGATTTTCTTAGTTCTTCATTATCCTTCTATAATTTAGAATCTTTTTATTTAGCTTGAATTAACTCATCTTGAACTTTATGCATTGCTTCCATTTTTTAGTATTTGATAAATTTGTTTGAGAAAAATTATTCAAAAACTTCCCATGTGATGTTTTATCTATTATCTTTATCGATACTCATCCACCACTCCCAACCTTCAACACAAAAATGAGTACTTTCCAAAAGATGACTCACAACAACTTTCTTTACCATCCTCAACCTTTCCATGGGATTGATTTCATCTTTATGTTCATCTTCATAAAAATTATGATTTTCCATTAATTATTAATTGAGGTCTAACCTAAGCCTTCAATTTACAACTTCAATATATTAAGAATAATTATTTTATACTCATTTTTCCAATACAATGTTTTTTCTTTCCAATGGCTTTTTAATCATCTCAATTGGACATCCCAATCAAAATTTATTATAGTTTTAAGTTAAGCATACCTTTTAAAACATTGATTTAGAGTCTGTCCTTCTATCCAACCTTCCTTTTGATGTATATATGAAATTTTTTCCCTTCTGAGTCTACACTTTTTGCATGTAGTATTCTAATATGTCTTCTTAGAAATTCCATAGGTCTAGCCAAAATTTGACGTGCTAAGTGAAATTTATGGTAACTTCCCCAAACCTTGTTAATTCTTGGAACTTTCTATATAGTGAACTTGTATGGAATTCCATGTGCCCACTATTTAATATCTGATCATGAAATTTTTTACTAAAATACTATTGTGTGTATCTTTTCCAACAGAACTAATGGCACTCAATTTTGAATTTTCAAGCTTCATATTTTTCACTTCTACCAAGAACACTTGTTTGAGGCTAGTTTGAGGACTAACAAAATACCCCTACTTCCCATGGTACATATCTCAAAAATTAAAACAATCTAAAACCTAGATTTTTTTATCAAAAGTACTTCTCTATGTCTCCTTAAGATCCTTAAAATTTCATAGTCCAAAACTTCATAGAATTTGTTTTATAATGAACATTCCAATATGACTCACTTAAAGTAGCAAAACCCTAGGATCAATGCTTTGAAACCAAATGTTATGTTTCAAATACATAAAAATGTCCGAATAAACAAGAATTACACACCATGTACCCAATGTGAGCATGGAGTAAAACTCCAATAAGGATAACAGGGCATATTTACACAATAACTCCTTAAAGAGTAGTGGACCCTCCTCCAAATACCCAAATGAATTCATACATCACAATTCACATGTTCCATAATGACTACATGATCTCTATATATACCTATTCACGCATTGCACATATGGCCCCTTTAATCATAGGCCGACCCTATTACATATACATTTACATATTAGATGTACAGTTAACACCATATATTCCCCCCTTGGGGTCATATCATAATTTGGATATGACAAATAAACCTATAAATAGATCAAGAATACATTCCTCATCCAAAAAAAAATTAACTCACTTAGAAGCAGGGTTTGAGGAGGTCCAACTTATTCTTAAAAAAAGGAACAAGTAATGATTTATTCTGTTATTTGTTTGCAATAATCATCTATAAAGTTCTAAAGCAATATCCTAATATAGAGTAATATTACAATTCTTTCAATTTAAGTTAAAAGACAAGTTTGGGCATAAACTCTTCAACAAATTCTCGCTTATCTAATCAAATTCTCACAACATGTTTAACTCTAGATTGGAAGGAATATGGGGTTGGTTTACAATTTTTTATGTGAAATAAATGAATAATGTCACATGCATAATAATAAAGTTGGGATTAAAAAATTCCTTGCTTAAATTGAAAAACTTGTAGGCCAATAAAATAATGCAAGGGTCTTGTGTATGTCATGTCAAATTTATTCATAGCATTTGATTTATCGTAGTTTAGAATCTTGGTGTAACATCCCCGATATAATCTCAAGTTTAATTAATGCTTAATGTAGATATAATGCATGGTTGTGGCCAAGTGATGTATATGTGAATTGTATTATGACTTTTAATAATAAAATGTGATGCTAGTTGTTGGGGGATATGGATAGAGATGGGGGATGCATTAATCCACAAGAGAGTGAAGGGCATAAGAGAATGTCTAATAGACAGGTCCAATGGGGAATTACCTATGTCTATTAATTCAACTCAATTCCTAAAAATTGTATTAGAATATGAACATTCTAAATTTTCTAATTGAGTTTTTCCAAAGACCATCATTGAATCCATGTAAGATAGTGGGTGTGAGAGCTCACATCCCATAGTTATTGTAAGAATGGGACTGAGTAAAATCAATTTTGGGAAGTGTGTAAGTCAAGAAATAAAGCAAGGAGAGGAAATTGGCATGGGCAGTCACAATAGTTTTATACAATCATATTTTGCATGAGAAACAAGCAGAGAACAGGAAAGAAGAGCATTGGAGTTGGAACAACCATGGAGGGAGAAATATAGAGTATGATGGAGAGATTTTGGAGCATATTTGGAATAGAATATTGAAGATCTAGGTTTTCGGGTCTACATAGTGAACTATTGTGTGAGTTGCACTATATCATCAAGTGATTGTTGTTGTTTTCTTGGTTTGTTTCCTAGTAGTGAGTTCCCTTGAGCTTCCCAGTAGTGATATTCTTATTTACCTATACCAGAGATACCTTGATAGATGAATGGGATTCCTGATAGATTGAGAAGAGTGAAGAGGTACATTCCTTAGGTTGGGAAAGTTGAGATGAAGAGAGCTAGTGAAAAATTGGGATAGTTGTAGGATAATGTCAGTGAGTTGTGGTATTTTCTGAGCTATGAGTGGACAATGAGAGACCACCCTCTTTTATGGATTTCTAGCTCCATCTCAAGGGTGACTTGCTATTAATATTTGTAATAACAAGTCTATGGTTGGCTTGAATGTCTATCCCAAGCAGCTGGTTCCACAATCATTTTTAAAAGATACATGTTTTATCATGTTTCTAGGTTGCATAATGAGTTTAATTGTTGTGTATTAACTTTGTGTGTGAGAATGATTTATATGTTGTTATGTTTGAGTTTATTATATTCATTTTATTTTTATTTTAAAATGTTGCATATGCATCTAGTTCATGGTATTAACAAATGGTTAAAAATATATGTTTTCCTGTAACTGGTAAGCTATATGATTAGTTCGCAAATTGTTTTAATTTTATCAATATTTTTGCACGTATTGGACCTCAGCTGGGCTGGACAATGTTAAAGATTGGAATCAAATATTATAGTTCAATAGTAGAGCTATATGAGCCAAGGAATAAAACAAATTTGGTAAAATATGTTGGCACAAACTTTGGTCTATGATGAATTTCAGGAAAAAAGGTGAAAAGGAGAGTGAAATCCCCAAATTCATGAGGATATTTGAGTTGAACTTTCCTCAAAACCCTATTAGTGGTGATCAATGGCATCAATATGCATAGTTGTAGAGCTAAATTTGACTTGGAAGGTCAAAATTTATGTTTTAATGGCCATTGTAGAATTGGGCGAAGTTTGATGGATTGACAACCAAGTTCACATTTGATTTCAAAATCAAAGACCCAAATTCATTGTACATTGATTTAAAAGCTTATAAAGTTTTTTGAATTTTGGAAAGGTATAACAGATTAAAGATTTGGACTCATTTTTATCCATTTGGAAGTTTAAGTAGATCAACGGTTTGGATTCATTTTCAACCATTTGGAAGTTGAAGCAAATCGACGGTTTGGATTCATTTATGATCATTTGGAAGGTGAAGCAGATCAACAACGGAGTTTTGTTTTTGGAAGTTTGGAATGTGGAGCATATCGATAGTTAGATTGGAAAGTTTAGTAAAGTGTTTCATGCAATAATGAATTTTTTTTACGGTCAATAGCTAATGGTTGGGTTAGTGAAATTGGTGAAGTGATTTTGTATGCCAAGATAATTTGTTGATCATCGATGAAGGAAATAGGAGGAGGATGTTTCATGCCATGTCAACATCAACATGTCATGCCACATCATCCTCCACGTGTCCTACCATATTAGTCGGGTCACCATTTCATCACTCACATGTCATGCCATGTCAACTTTGTTGCCATATCAGCCAAGAAATGGTCGATCATCAATGATTGGGTCAACTGAATTGGTAAAGTGTTTCATTTGTCCCAGAGGGATCATTGATGATCGATGGTCGATGGTCATATCAACCAATTTAGTGATGTGTTGCAAGTCAATTTCTAAAGGAAGGGCATAATGGCCTATGGTTGGGTCGATAGTTTTGGCAAAGTGTTGCATGCATTCAAAGGAAAACATCGATCGTCGATCGTCGATTGAGCTCGAATCAATGGCCCATATTGCTTCAAGTTTGAAACCAACATTGGGGATTGATTTGCAGGATTGGGAAAGGATTAGTGGATCAATGACCTAGATTTCATTCATTTTTGAGATCGATGATGTAGATTAAAAGAATGTTATAACAGTAAAAACAATCAGTTTTCTATGAAATTTTTAGTTTTTTTAAGGTCTTAAACTTGCATGGCAATTTTGAGGTCCTAAACAACGTTTTTAGGTAGTCAAAAGTCATAGGAAAAGGGTGTACCAAGGTATGCCTATATTTACTACTTAGATAAAAGAACTCAGAGAGAGATTTCCAACAATCTATCCCAGACACAAAACAAAAATCGTATGATAAAGTTACAATTGGAATAGTACATGGTATAGTTTAAGTACCAATTTTCTTCCAGAGGGCATAACTTCTTTCTTTGAAGTCAATATGGGGTATATGAGTAGTCTATGGAAATATCATGGACCATACAAGACAAACATGAAGCCATATTTTGGATACGGGTACCTAAAAATGTGTAGGAAGAGAAATAAGACAAATGTAGCATACATGGATAAAATGGGAAAACAATCTAAACTTCCTCAGACCATAAATTTTATCTCGGAGCTCATATTTGAGAAAACAAATAGTCATTGGAAAGGTATCGAGGAGGAGAAGCCATATACCCACCCATAATTTTGAATTGGGAACCAAAATTTTCTTATAAAGTAATAAATTAAATTCTTTTGTAGTAAAAACAAAGCAATGAGTGTATGATACAATTTGAGAACATTGTAACTTTTCCCTCAAAACTTAGATTGAGGCATGAATATAGTCAATGGAGAGTTGTTTCATAGAGGAATGCATTTGAATAATCATATTTTGACTCACTGCATTGGGTTTTTCATAAATTTATATGAAGAATAACTTGTAATATAATTAATGAAATGTTTTATAGAGTGCATGTGCTAACAATAATTATTACATGCATATTTCTTGTAGAATTAGAGGCATGGAAAAACAACTTTGGTTCTTATATAAGGACTGGAGTTTTGGAAGATGCCTAGGTATGTTATATCCATGAAGAGGAGGTCATAGGTATACATATCAGCATGGGAAATGCTTAGACAAAGTCTAATGGAAGAATAGGAAGGAATGGGCCTATAACTATGAGAATCTTGCACAAAGTGTAGAGCTATAAGAAATATAATGAAAGGATTTTGAAGACATGGGAAGAGATAATTTAAAGTCTGAATTTTAATTTTATGAGTATCTTTTCATGTAATGGACCTCATATGGGATGGGGAATGTTAGATATTGGTATCAAAGCTTCTGGTCCAATACTTTACCTGTATGGGCCAAGGACCAACGTGAATCTAGTAAAATCTATTGTCATGGATTTTAATCTAACGGATTTGGGGAGAAATGGTGAAAAAGAGAGTGAAATCCTCAAATTCATGAGTAGAATAAAGTCGAAATTGCCTCAGAAACCTCTTAGCGGTGATCAATGGAATTGATATGTAGAGTTGTATACCTGAATTTGACTTGGAAGGTGAAAATATATGTTTTAATGACGACATTAGAATTGGGAAAAGTTTTATGGATCAACGATTGAGATGAAGTTTGACTTCGAAATCAACGACCTAGATTCATTGTAAATTGATTTTAAAACTTATAAAGTTTTTCGTAGTTTGGAAAAATATAACATATGAATGGTTTGGATTCATTTTCCTCCATTTGGAAGTTGAAGCAGATTGATAGTATTGATTCATTTTCAACCATTTGGAAGTTGAAGGAGATCGACGGACTGGAGTCGTTTTCAGGCATTTGGAAGGTGAAATAGATCGATAGTCGAGATTTGTTTTTGGGAGTTTAGAAGGTGGATAAAATCGATGTTGAGATCAAAAAGTTTGGAAAAGTGTATCATCCTCCAATTAAAATTGCTAATGATCAATGGTCAAGTTGGTGGAATTGGTGAGGTCATTTTGTATGCTAAGAGAAGTTGTCAATATACAATGAAGGAAACATGATGATGATGTGTCATGCCAAACAAAAATCCACATGTCATGCCATGTCAGCCTCCACGTTTCATGCCAAATAATATGGGTTTCCATGTCATCACTCACATATCATGACATGTCATCTATGTTTCCATGTCATCATTGTTGCCATGTCATCCAAGAAATGGTCGATGGATGATGATTGGGTCGACCAAATTGGTAAAGTGTTTCATTTTTCCCAGAAGGATCATCGATAGTCAATGGTCGATGGTCAGGTTGACCGATTTACCAATGTATTTCAAGATAGATGCCAAAGGAAGGGGCCTATGGTTGATGGTTAGGTTATAAGTTTTTGCATAGTGTTGCATGCATCCAAAGGAAAACATCGATAGTCAATCGCCGATGGATCTTGGATCAATGGTCCAAATTTATTTGAGTTGGAGATCGATAGGGGGGATTGATTCGTGGGATTGGGAAAGGATTAGTGGATCAACAAATCATATTTCAACCGTATGAGATTGACAGTGCAAATTAAAATAATGTTGTAACATTAAAAATAGTTAATTTTCTATGAAATGTTTAGATTTTTGAAGATATTAAACTTGTGGAGAAATTTTGAGGGCCTAAACGACAATTTTAGGTATTCAAAATTCATGGGAAAATAAATTAGAGAGATATGTTTCCAATGAGCTATCTTGTATGCAAAACATAGCTCGTATGAGAAAGATACAACTGAAACAGTACATGGTATATTTTTCAGTACCAATTTTCTTCTAGAGGGCATAATGTCTTGCTCTGAAGTCATTTTTGGGTACATGAGTATTCTATGGAAATATCATGGACCATAGAAGATAGCCATGAAGCCATATTTGGGATATGGGTACCTAAAAATGTGTACGAAGTGAAATAAGACACTTGTATCATACGAAGATAAAATGGGGAAACAATCTAAACTTCCTTAGACCATAATTTTTAGATCAGAGCTCAGATATGAGTGAACAAATAGTCACTGGAAAGGTGTTGAGGAGGAGAATCCACATGTCCACCTTGAATTCTAATTGGGAACTAAATTTTCTTATAAAGTAATAAATTAAATTCTGTAGTAGTAAAAATAGGACAATGAGGGGAAACTACAGCTGGAGAACAATGTAAATTTTCACTCAGAACTCAGATTGAGCTATGAATATAGCCGATGGAGAGATATTTCAGAGAGCAATGCATTTAAGGAATAAAATTGTGAATTAGTTCATTATAAATTGAGATGAATAATAACTTGTAATCTAATTAATGAAATTTTTTATAGAGTGCACGTGCTAACAATAATTATTACATTCACATTTCTTGTAGAATTAGAGGTACATGAAAACAAATTTGGTTCTTAAATGAGGAATAGAGTTATGGAATATTCCCATGGATCTTATATCCATGAAGATGTGGTCATAGGTCTGCATATTAACATGGGAAATGTTGAGAAAAATTCTAATGGGAGAAGAGGTAGGAAAGAGAATGTAGCTATGAGAAGATTGCATAGAGAAGTGAAGAGATATAGGGAATATAATGAAAGGATTATGTAGGAACATAAAGTTATCCAGGATCTTTTCATCTGGTAACTTATTAAAGAATTGTATTAAATGAGCATAAACTAAAGTACAACATAAATAAGGAAAAGCTCAAAAGGAAAGAGACATAATCATGTAATATGAACACAAAGAACTTGATAACAGAGGTTGTCCCTAGTGGACTACATCTATGGGTCCTTCTCTCAGATGGGTATGCCTTTTTATTAACTTCACAAAAGAATTGGGCAAAATACATAAGTATACCTCATTCTAGAGTTAAGCTACACAATATTTTTTCGGGTCAAAAAACTAACACCACCACTGCGTTCTTGGCATCATTTTACCTAAAAATGACTGTCTCCATGCCTTGATCCGAGTCAGACACTTTTTGTCCCAAGAGACACCCCTGCCTCGGTTTTCGTGCCACTGCTCCTACAATTAATGACTGAACTATATGGAAATTCATGCCAAAATCTATCTTGAAACTCATTCCCAATCGGTAACATACGATCGCACCCTTGTTTGATCCCTCCTTGTGCTTTTCGGGAGTGCCATGTGGCACCCTCCAGTTGGGCCACGTGATATCCACGGATTGACCCACTTGTATGCTAATGTCACCTCCATACATGACATCTCCATGTTACCTCCATACTGGAAACATGGCGCCTTCTGGTTGTGCCACATGGCGTCACCTGGGAGTGCCACATGGCACTTTTTTACCGGTCCACATGGCTCCCTAAAAAGCCTATTGGCAGGTGACACATGGCATGCTGAATTCATCATGAAATGTGTCTCCCTCTACACTTGCCACATATGTTGTATGGATGATGATGTGATCCATAATGATGTTGATGTCAGCAATACGGATGCTCACTCATCCCTGCTGACTGGGCTGGGTTGACCAAAACTTTGACCGCAAATATCTTTTGATCTGTAAATCAGTTTGATGAGTCGCTTGCACTGTTAGAGATATTGCAGTGCACTCGTCACGATCATGCCATTTTCATTGAGTTTTGGGAACTTTGAATTTTTTCCGTTTCTCTATCTGCTGAAGCCATTATGAGCGTCTTGAGTTGCCTTTGTAAGTTCTAAGTTTTTCTTAGCCTTCTATGGATCCTTTTTGGATCACGCCTTCCCACTGAGATCTTTTTGTACCACCAAAATATTTCATCAATCAAATCGTAAGTGAGGGAAGAGCCCCCTCACTTTGTCCTTCTCAATCCACTTTTCCTTGCTTGGATGTGTGCCCTTTACGCCTACTCAAAGATAATCAACATCACTCCTGTTTGAAGTCCTCTTCCTTCTGTCTAGGATGATATCTTCTTGTAACTCATCCAAGTACTCAAGTGCAAACTCATCAACTAAAGGTATTGAAACTTCCCCGCCTTGATCCATGATCATGGGAGGCTCAAAAAGTTTCAAGTTATCTATGTTCACAATGGAGTAAATCTGCATATAAGGTGGAAGATCTAAACGAAACGAATTAGTGTCGCTTTTCTCTAAGAGAGTGAAGGGTCCATATCAAATGGGCTTTAGTTTCTTGCCTTCACCCTTCAATGGTTTCTTGTTGATGCGAATCCATACTCAGTCTCCAACCTGGAACTGATGATCAACCCTGTGCTTGTCATGTCGAGATTTATACTGTGCTTGACTCTTCTCCAATTGTTCCTTGACTTCCTGGTGTATCTATTGAATCCTCTGGATGAACTTGCGGGCTCTGTCCTCTGTCTATTCTTCATTCAAATTGACATATTTCCCATACATCAAGTCCAAAGGAACCTTTGGTAGGTACCCAAAACATGTCTCAAAAGGTGAAATTTGAGTGGTTGAATGTAAATCTCGGTTATAAGCATGTTGTGCATAGGGTATATGTTCATCCCATAACTTAGGATGCTTGCTACAGTATCCTTGAAGAAAAAGTACCATTGTTATGTTTACCACCTATGTTTGTTCGTCGATCTGTGGATGGAAAGCAGTTCTCCTCTTCAATTTGGTGTCCATCATTCTCCATAAGTTAGTCCAAAAGTCCCCAAGGAATCGAGTATCTCGATCCGAGACAATGGATGTGGTAACCCAAAGGGAACCCAAACAGAATGAAAAAAGATATTAGTAGTCTGCTCAACAATGATATGTTTTTTACATGGAATCAAGATACACATATTGCTAAACCTATCCACTACAACATAAAAATAGTCATGACCCCCTTTGGTCATTGGTAAACCCCCTACAAAATCCATGGAAATTCTTTCTCGTGGATGGGATGAAATAGGAAGTGGTGAGTATAGCCCCAATTTTCTGTTAGTGGGCTTACAAGTAGAACACATCACACACCCCTTTACATATTTAGTTACAATTGATTTCATTTGAGGCCAGTAACAAAACCTCTGCAAATGATCCATAGTTTTTCCTACCCCAAAATTCCCAGACACAAGAGAAGTATGAACTTATTGTATTACATGGACTCATTCACTTGTAGGAATACATAGCTTCCCAAGATGATAGAGTAATTTTCCCTGCAGACAATAGTTCTCTACCTGTGCACCATGGGTTAGCTTCTCATATACTTCTTTAAAATCTTCATCGATGACATATTTCTCTACATAGATATCATGAGATAAAGAAGTATTCTTCAAAATAATATAAGAAACAATAGGAGGTCTAGAAAGCATATTGGCTACCTTGTTACTTGTACCCTTCTTGTACTTGATTACCAAATGAAATTGTTGTAAAAAACCCATCCATCTGTAGTGCCGAGATTTTTGTAGTTTGGTATGTGCTTGAAGATACTGTAAGGAATGGTGATCTGTATGTATAAATGTTTCCTTCCCTAACAAGTAGTGCTTCCATTTATTTATGCTTTGAACTAATTCATAAAACTCTTTATCATATGTAGGATAGTTAACAACAACTTGGTTAAAAGTCTTAGAGTGGTAATCGACAGGCTTACAATATTGCATCAATAATGCACCCATGGCGTATCCTTAGGCATCTGTTTCAATCTCACAAGGTTGTTGAAGATTCGACAGTGCTAATATTGGTGTGATACTGATATTCTCCTTCAAAGTGTCGAAATATTTTTGTTTCTTTCCTTCCCACTGAAAAGTGTTCTTCACATTGGTTAAGGCACAAAAAGGATCTGCTATAAAGGAGAAGTTGGGAATGAATCTCCTCCAATACTGGACTACACCCAAGAAGCTTCGTACTTCGGTCACACTTTTTGGCTCAGGCCATTTTACAATTACTTCAATTTTGGAAGGATCAATCTTCAATTGTCCTCCTCCTACAATATGACCTAGGTATACAAGTGCAGTCTTGCCAAATTCACATTTCGACATTTTCACATACAACTTTTCCCTTTGCAAAGTATCCAATACTTGTTTTACATGCCTTACATGTTCATCCCAAGTCCCGCAACAAACAATAATGTCGTCTGAATATACAATCACAAATTCATCCAGGAAAGGCAATAATACATCATTCATCACACACATGAAAGTTGTCAGATCATTGCAAAGCCCAAACAACATAACTAACCACTCAAACAATCCATGTTTGGTTTTAAAGGCAATCTTCTATGCATCCCATTCTGTGACCCTGATTTTGATGATATCCATTGCGCAAATCCAACTTAGTGAAATAAACAACATTATTTAAGTGATCAAGTAAATCATCTATGCGAGGAAGAGTGTATCGATTTTTCACGGTGATTTTATTCAAATCATGGTAATCAACACACATTCGCCATGTGCCATCTTTCTTTAGCACCATCACGATTGGAGAACCACAAGGAGATGAACTGGGCCTTATGACCCCTTGATCCAATAAGCCTTGTACCTTCTTCTTGATCTCTGTCATATCTACAACTGACATCCTGTACATGCCCACATTAGGAAGAGGAGAATCCTGTTGAATATGTATCTCATGTTAGATTTCACTCTTAGGAGGTAATCCATCTGGTTCCTAAAAAATATCATCATACTTAGAAACAATATCAATTAATTATTGTTTATGAGATGGATCACACCCTTGGAAAGTGTCGAATGTCCCGACATCTTTCTCTTTGACGACCATGAGTACATATCTCTTATTAGTGGTTATGAGTATTTTCATTTTCCCTACACTAACAAGTGTTGTATTTACCCTCACGTTGTGAGATCTAACAATATATTCCACTACCCCTTTAGTGAGGTGGTATTTGTTCTCATGACGAAAGAAGACTTATTTTCTATCATAAATATAAGTACTTCCCAACACTACGCCACATATACCAGGTGGTACAACATCCAAATACACTTCATCAATCAACTTTGAAGCAATAGAAAATCTGGCCCTACATTGTTTGGTGACATTAAGTTTTTCTTTGTCACATACCCAACCAAGAGGGTAAGGCTTTGGATGTGGTTTCATTACAAGATCCATATTCTTGAAAATTTCTTTAGATATTAAGTTTACTTGGGAACCTAGATCAAATAATGTATCTATCTTAGTATGTTTAGATACAACTCGTATATGAAATAACTCATTCTTCTTGCATTCATCAATATGAGATTCATCATTGGAACTTGAAATAGCATGAAGAGAATCTTTACCTTGTACTCCAGTGGATGCGATATTTCCTTCATCTCGTGATTCAAAACCAAGATATTGCTGGACTATAGCTACATTCTTTGTCATCCCCTTTCCACCAAACTATTTCAGTTTCTTTTTTGGATGTATTTTCCAACAATGTTCTTCATCGTAACTGCTCTTCTTGCAATGAGTGGAAGATGGTTTTCCTCCTTCTCTCATTACTCTAGCGGTCTTCTTGTCATTCCTTTTAAACTTCTTGAAAGTCGTTTGTGGGAAATTGGGAAGTTTCTTCATGGGATATTCTTGAACATGTTTCCCCCTATTCTCAAGGTGAGTGGCTTGCACACAAACTTCATCAAGACTAGTGGGGTTAAACAAGAGTAAAGTATGAAGAATATAACTGCGAAGTGCACCAATATACTTTATTAAAGTTTCATAAGAATCGAAAGGAATATTCAATTCTCTATCTTCTTCCTAAATTCTTTTGTGAAACTTTGTATAGTATGACCTTTACTCTGCCTCAAAGTTTTTAATTCCATCATTTTTTTTATGTAAATACCCTAATGGATAGAACTGATTCCTTATATCTGATTTAAATTATGACCAAGAGGAAATACTATTACCAGACTTACTTATGTCCTGAAGCTTCCTCTCCCACCATACGAGAGCGATGCCTTCCAACGGAAGAGAAGCCAATTGCACTTTAACTTCCTCTTCATCAATATGTTGAACACAACAAAATACTTCAACCTGTCGGATCCAATTATCTATCTTTTTAGGATTAGCATCTCCATTAAACATAGGTAAATAAAACTTTACATAAATCTTTAATAATGGTTTCTTAAAATAGGCTTTATGGTTAGAATGTTGAGAGTAATGAGAATGCTTAGAGGAAGAAGAACTAGAACTTGAAGGAAAAGATGGAGGCTCAGGAGGATCTCCTCCAGCCCCTTGGTTTATCGAAGCATCATCATCTGGTGGTGATTCCTTTTTCTTCCCTTTCTTCTTCATCCTCTTCTCATAATATCCATACATTCGTTTGACCATTTCTGACATGCGATAAAATACCATGTGAAAGTTTTTCTCTTGTTCATCATGCTTGTCATCTTCTTCCATATTCTTCCTTTGGGATGCACGACCAACTTCGGGATTTAAACTCTGAAGAGTTTCTTCACCCTGCTTATGCTTCTCCCTAGTAAGCATTCATACTCAATAATTCAAGTCAAATATAACTTCTCTGATACCAACATGATCCAAGATATTTTCATCAGGAGACTTATTAAAGAATTTCATTAAATGAGCATAAACTAAAGTACACCATAAAGAAGGAAAATCTCAAAAAGAAGAAGACATATTCATGCAATATGAACACAAATAACTTGATAACATAGTTCATCCCTGGTGGACTATGTCTCCGAGTCCTGCTCTCAAATGGGTAGGCCTTTTTATTAACTCCATAAAAGAATTGATAAAAATACATAAGTATACCTCATTCTGGAGTTAATCTACATAATATTTTCTCATATCAGAAAACTAACACCACCAGTGCATTCATGGTGTTGTTTTACCTAAAAATGACTGTCTCCACGCCTCGATCCAAGTCTGACACTTTTTGGCCCAAAAGACAACACTGCCTCAATTTCTCTGCCACTGCTCCTACAATAAATGACTGGATTGTTTCGAAATATGTGCCATAATCCATCTCAAAAATCATGCCCAATATGTACCATACGATCATGCCCTGGTCTGATCCCTCCATGTGCATTTCAGGGGTGCCACATGGCACCCTTCGATTGGGCCACGTGGCATCCACTGATTGACCCACTTGTATGTTGACATCACCTCCGTACAGGAAACCTCCATGTTACCTTCGTACTATACATGTGGCGCCTTTTGATGGTGCCATGTGGCATCACTTAGGGGTGCCACATGGAAATTTTTTACCGATCCACATGCACCCTGAAAATCCTATTGGCAGGTGAAACATGGCAGCCTCTTGTGTTGCCACGTGACATGCTGACATCACCATGACATGTTTTTCCCTCTACACTTTCCACGTATGTTGTGCGGATGATGATTTCATCTGTATTGATGCTGACATCAACAATATGGATGCTCACTCATCCCTATTGATTGGGTTGGGTTAACCAAAACTTTGACCACAAATATATTTCGATTCGTAACTCCGTTTGACGAGATGTTTGCGTCGTTAGAAATATTGTGACGCTCTCTTCGCGATCATGCCATTTTCACTTAGTTTTGAGAACTTTGAATTTTTTCCCTTCCTCTGTCTATTGAATCCATTCTAAGCATCCTGAGTTGCCTCTATAAGTTTTGAGTTGTTCTTAGCCTTCTCTAGATCCTTTTTGGATCATGAAGAGATACTTCACAGTATGAATATGTTGCATAATCAATTTAACAAAGGATCTAGTACCAAGAAAGAAGCTAGTGCTAGACAACTATCAACATGCACATCCCAAAGCATAAGGATGATCATGGGAATGATAGACAGTTAAGAATCATGAGAAGGTTTCATCATTCTCTAAGGAAATCCATTAGATGAAATCATGAAAGTTCAAGGCCAGGGGGTATCCCAAGTGTTTATCCTATCAAAATGTAGAGAAGAAGGCCTGAGGTAGACATATTTCAAGGTGTAATTAGGAAAATGTCACTAAATTTCAATGGTGAGCACATGAAAGGAGAATAACTCGAGACATGGTTGTTGGAAATGAAGAAATATTTCCAGTTGCATGACTACCCCTCAAGGGTATAAGATATAATTTCAACCTACCATTTGCAAGGAAAGACAACCATGTGGTGGGATCAACTTAAGAAAGCCAAGAACCTTTATGAGAAGAAGGTCTCATGGATGCAATTCAAAAGATATTTCCAAGGGAAATATTTGTCCGAGAATTACTATGAAAGGAAGATGAAAGAGATCTTTGAACTCAAGTTGGAAAGTATGATAATGGATGAATATGGATGAATAGTTGAAGTATGTGGAATTATTAAAGGATGAGAAGTTCAAAATCCAAATGTTTTTGAATGGGTTACCATATTTTTATAGTGATAAGATACAATATGATAGCCTCAGGATTTCTGAGGAGGCCATAATGTCATCATGTTTTAACAGGAAGAGTGTGCTTGTCATTGATAGCAAGAAATGTAGTGACGATGGAGAACAAGAAAATCATAAGCTCAGGAGGAGAAGCGAACAATATGCAGAGATCAAAGCTCGGAAGGAAAAGCGTAAGCTCAGGGTGAGAAGCCTCAATAGTCGTCTGATCAAGAAATTGACCATGTTGATTGTCTAATATTACGAACGTCGGTCATATGAGTGACCTTGGGCTTTAGGACTGTTGGAGGATCGTGACCGTCGGATCTGCAAGCCAGATCAACAACAGGGATGCATTGCGGACAGGGAAATAAGAATTAAACAACTTGCTAGTTCTAATACTGCAATTGGTCTAGATCATCAGATCTCATAAACCCAAATATCGATGATTGTGGTTGATCTAACAAAGAATCATATTAAGTCAGATTAATTCATGATCGTTGGATGCGCAATCGCCATATCAATGGCAGGGATATATTGCGGATATTGAAAGGAGAATTAAATATCATGCTATTTCCAATCCCACAATTAGTAAGGACCATGAGATCTTATAGCCTCGAAGATTGACAATTGTGGTTGACTCACCAACAACGCACAACTTCAAATTGTGGAGTTTTGCTGACTAGTTAAATCACTTGCAAGTTTTGGTTCCGCAACCATCCTTGATCGTTGATTTGCTTTGAGTGTCTTCACGATCGTTGGAACACTTTTAAGTGGAAGGACAAGATAAGATAGAAGAGCAGCACTGAAGATAGATCGAGCCATTGATCTAAGAACATGATCGATGAACAACATTTGGTTCACGTCAAAATTTGCAAGGAGGTTATTGTTAAGGGAATCTCACTTCGGAAGAATTGGCAACTTGAAAGTCGAATTACCCAAAGCCCGAAAATCTGAAATGAATAAGGACCATAGGATCTATAGAAAATGTGATGACCATTAGATCAGGGAGAAACACTTCAACAGACCACATCTACAAGGAAATGTGGCAGACCAAGTTGGCACACCACGTCAGCAAGTACACATGGCATAGTCAGATGATGAAAAGTGTCAAGAGGAAATTGGCTTGTGCCATGTCAACAAGTGATGTAAGAAAGCTACGTCACTCTAGGAGATTTACTTCGGGAGTTTCATCAACAACAAATGTCAAATGTCCCGAAGTCTCGAAGGACAAAGGTCCAAAGTCGCTATCAGTCATCCGATCTGAAGATCACTTCGGGTGCATTCTCAACCGTTGATCTAGTTCAGTGGAAAGATAGTGTAATTGGAAGTGTTAACTGACAGCAAGCGGTCTCCACCATTTATGACTTATTCAACAGGTGACCACTTCGGAGGAGAATGAAGCATTGATTAGCCTAAATTCCCAAAGTCCTGAACACCAAAGACCAAAAGGAGACCCTGGTTGTTGATCCCTAGGAGGGGTACGTGTCAGAATATTATGCATTCGAGTGAAAGAACTCCACGAGAAACGAGTGCATATGAGTTGAAACTCTCGAAGCTCGAAGTGTTGAAGTCACTCATGATCGTTTATCATGCAGGAGGCTATGTGTCAATAGATCGTTGACTCCAGGTGAAAGCGTTCATGGAAAAGAGAAGTGCCGAAGAGTCGAAAAGGCTGAAGTCCTGAAGCAGAGGATAGTCCTTAGATTAAGGAGGAAAAATGTCAGCAGATCCTCGATTTCAGAAGATATCCAATTAGAAGAAATGAGAAGTTGAGATTCAAAATCTACAAAGTCCGGAGACCTAAAGGAGATCTCAACCATTGATACAAGAGGGACATGCGTTAGTGTATTGTCAACTCCAGAATATTGACATATGGAGGAAATCAAGGGTTGATATTTGAAACTCTCAAAGCCTAGATCACGAAATAAATCACAACCATTGATTTAGGAAGGTTAGATCTGATCCCCAGATCGTTAAAGAAAAAATATGAACTGTCAGTTCAGGAGCACCATCAAGATTGTGAGATTGTCCCATCGCATTGTGGGGATTGAAGATGTGTGAACTTTAAAAAGATGAAGGTGGGATGCAATAGAACCATGGTTTTGGAAAAAGGACACGTGGAGGCTCAAGGTAAATTACGGGGAAAAAAGTAGTTTGATACAAACCACCTTTGGGCACGCCCGCAATATCATGGTCACATGAGATCTTTGCCCAAGGTCATATTGAGAAATGGAGCTAGCGCTCACTTGACCGAGATCAGAAAGCACCTTTTCAATAGGTGTTTGGTCACTGTCGGTGGTCACTTGAAGGAAGGGTCTTAGAATCCAAAGAAGCCAAAAATGACTGACAACAACTACCAGAGAAGACAAAGAGTTACGACTACCAGAGAATCCATAGAATCTCAAGATAACACCCATTAATGATGAACAGATTCAGAATAACCAACACAGAAGATGAAGAGTTCGAATGATGATCAGGCAGAGAACTGGGCCTGAGTAAGACATGTAGAATGAAGAAGAGTTGTTCAACATGAAGTGTAGATCATAGGTGCAGTGCATAGCATGCACATTCATCATAGAGCATAATATGCTAAAGAGAAGCTGGACAGAGGTGGTGGTGCATAGGAAGAAAAATAGTAGAGCATAGAAGAAGAATGAACAAGAAGTAGAATAGGGAATAGAATATGAAGAAGGAAGAGGAGACATGGAGTTGCTACAAGCCATATCAAAGATACATCAAGTAAGTAAAATTTTTTATATCTCAGGGTAGTAGGGTGGTGCAAGGGAGAACCATTTTTCTCTGTTATACAGGTTGGTGCCTGTATGACTCGAAATTGGTGCTTCTATCCAGTTGGTGCTAGAACTCTGAGGGATTTGGTGCTTCCTTCTAGTGGGTTCTAGATAAATCAGAGGGTTGATGCTCTCTACAAGTCACATCTTGTTAAAGAAGAGTTTTTAGCCTCATTTTGAGTTGGTTCTCAAAGATAGATGATGTACAAAACATAAAAGACTACATATCATTCTAAGAAGAAGAGGATTTCCCCCTTTATGGGTTTCCTCATGAATATCTACCTCTGTGTAGATCATATGTGTGATTGATGTCTATTATTTATTCTATTCATGAATTGCATAATCTTGATGATCACTTGGATAACATTAATAATATTTTAATAGGCATAAAATTGTTTAAGCAAAGTAACAACTGATTCACCCCCCCCCCTCTCAATTATCTTAGTATTTCCAACAATTAGTATCAGAGAGGTTCCTTTTAGCTAAAGGTAGATCAATAAGCTTAAACATGACCAGTCATGAAGGAAATTCAACCAATAAGCCTCCTCTGTTTGATGGAACAAATTTTTCTTTCTAGAAGGTTAGAATGAGAACATACATTATGGCCTTAGGTGCTGATGTTTGGGATGTTGTAGAGACTGGATATAAAAAACCTGTTGTGCTAGCTTCCAAAGATGATAAGTTAGAATTTATCTTCAATGCAAAGGAAATGAATGTTATCTTGAGTGGGCTTGTTGAAGCTGAATTTGTAAAGGTAATGCATCTTGATTCTGCCAAAGGGATGTGGGATAAACTCATTAGCAGTTATGAAGGAAATGAGAAAGTAAAAGATGCCAAACTTCAGACATATAGATTGAAATTTGAAAAAATAAAGATGAATGAGAATAAAACAATTAATAAATATTTCTTAAGAGTGAGGAGCTTGTGAATTCCATGAAGGGTCTTGGTGAGAAGATTGAAGACACACTTTTAGTTCAGAAGATTTTAAGATCTCTACCTAATAGATTTAATCCAAAAGTTTCTACAATAGAAGAATTGAATGATCTTAAGATCTTGTCTGATGATAAACCCACCTCTATAGAAGCATCATTTAAAGAAGATAAGAATGAGGATTATGAGCTTGATGAAATTGAAGAAAAATTTGTGAGAAGACTAAAGAAAATATAAGGAAAGTACCAAGGCAAGTTTCCCTTAAAATGTTTTAACTATGGAAATATTGGTCACTTTGCATCTACGTTTCCACACAAGAAGAAGGACAAGAAATATAAAGGTGAAGAGAAGTACAAATCCAAGAGATTTGGTAAAAATAAAAGTTTATGTGTAAACAATGATGACTCTTCAGAAGACACAAATAGTGATTCTTAGTGTGAATATAAGGTTAATGAATTTATTCTTATGGCCAAAGAGGATTATGATAATAAAATCACAGGAATTGATCTTAATGATGAAGAAGGTGTGCTTGAATTGGAAGGAGAACTGACCAATGCCCTAGAAGAAATTGCTAGACTCAGATTTAAGAAGAAAAAGAAAAAACAATTGTTGATATAGTTCGAGAGAGACAGTAAAAAACCTGATGAATACTTTGCCCTACTAAAAGTGGAATTAGAAGAGGCAAAGAAAATAGAGGACATTCTGAAACAATAGTTATCAGAGAAGACAGAAAGATGTGAAGCCTTGGAAGAATAGGTAGTAAAAAAAAAGAAAAGATATGGAGAAGTTTAAAGCATTGTATCTCCAAAATCTTCCAAGCATTAAAGTCTTAGAAGAACTAAACGACATTCTGAGCAAACATAGATCTCCTTTTCTGAAGACTGGTTTAGGCTATGTAAGTGGATCAAGTAGTAAACAACCAAAAATAAAAGAGCCAGTAAAGATGATCAAGTTCCAAGTCAGCAGAAAATCAGACCATGTGAACACTCTGCCACCAACAACTAATAAAGACAAGATAATCCCTGATAAAAAACAAAGATATTAGAAGATGGAGCAAAAAATGCCAAGAAGAAGGTCATCCTTCAGGTACCAAAATTTCTTCCATGGTTACTATTTTTACTACTTTAATTTTGGTCATAAGATTGAAAACTGTCAAATTAAGTTTATAGACATGCAATTGAGGAGATCAAGAAATAAACAATATTTGCAAGATAGAACTAAACAACCAATGAGTATACAAAGTTGCACCAATCAGTTTGACCTATTGAAAAATGATCTCAAATGTTATAATTTTCATAACTTTGGCCACAATGCTGCAAACTTCCATATGAAGAATTACAAAGTGGATCCAAGGATAAAACCCCTAGCTATAAATGCCAACACATGGAAAAAGAAAGATAGTGAAAAATGTGGTCTAGTACTTTTAGCTCAAAAACAAAAGGACCCCTGGTATATAAACAATGGTTGTTCCAAGCACATGACTTGAGACAAGGATAAGTCTATGTCTATAACCAAAATAAAAACAGGAAATGTGACATTTGGAAATGATGAACCAGGTAAAATCAAGGGTAAAGGGATGGTGAATTTGAGTAATGGAAAAGGAAAATCCCAGGATGTTCTCTTTGTAGATGGGATGAAACATAATTTGCTCAGTGTAAGTTAAATGTGTGACAGAGGATGTTAATTGGTGTTCACTTCCAAAGATTGTAAGATAAAGTCTGTAAACTCAGGAGAAGTGGTGGCTAAAGGCATAAGGACAAGTAATAATGTATATGTGCTAAAAGAAGATAGAGAATAGTGTCATCTAAGAAAACATAATGAAAGTTGGTTATGGCATAGGAGACTTGGAAATATAAAATTTGACCACTTAATCAAGCTCAAAAAACTTGATGCAGTAAAAGATCTTCCCAGAATATCAAAGCCATTGTTGGAAGATTGGTTGTTGTCATTGATGTCAACCCTAGTCATGGGTTTTGGATCGCAAGATTGATGAAGGTATTTGGAAATGAAGGAAAATGCACATGGAAATACAACACCCATGGATGGATAATATAAATCATGTTGTTTCCAGTGGTAAGTGGCACGTCACGTGGATCCTCATGGTTGAGGAGAAATGAATTTTTGAAGATGACAAAGTGAATTGAAGAAGGAAGTACATGTAGGCCCTGAAGATAATTAAAGAAAAAAATTACAAAATAAGAAACTGTTAGGTCGGGCCTAATGTTAAAAGGAAGTGACATAAATGGTATAGATACATATCATTATACATTCATTTTATACAAAAATCAAATTTTAGAGGAAATCAGAAGTAAAGAAGGTCGGATTTCAAGGGAGGATGAAGTCTTTTGGTGATGTGTTCTAAGGTATGTTATTTACAGGTCATCTTACCATTTTCTCTATAACATTTTTTCTAGAACGGTTTAGATGGTGAAATTGTTGTGTAATTGAGAATACATATCAAGGTACCTATGGTACAAGTTTTAGCTCTTGATTCGCTATAATTATGGAGATACACTCTGTGCAAGATAGGGTTTTTGACCAGTCCTGAAGATATTTAATAAACAGGTGTTCCGGGTAAAACAATCATAAATTCTTCATAGAGAATCCAAATGCAGTGAGATAAATTCCATTGAAAATATTACGGATTGTAGTTTTTGGTGTGCGAGTTTCAGAATTTCATGTTAAATATTGAGAACGGGTCATTCTGTACACGTTTGGTCTCCTGAATAAACCATAATTGAATAAAGTCTACCATTCTTTCTATAACTTCTTTTTGGGGAGGATTCAAGGAGTGAAAATTGGAGGAGTTTCAGAGAATACATTGATTAATATTATCTACAGGATCATATTATTCCAAGAATTGAATAATTTAAGAAATTGAATAAGTCTCCGGAAGCATTATCAGGTTCTATGTGATGGTTGGTTGATGGTGATGATTTAATGTAATGTTTTATTATCTCTC